>VYXF01010446.1:4680105-4722593 GCA_013397295.1 Polioptila caerulea
CTTTATGTTTTGAAAACAATTGCCTCAGACATTCCACTGCTTCTCCTTCACTCTCAGATCCAGTTTTAAAGGTACAAAACTTATTTCTAAGCTAAACAGACGAATGGGGATACAATTCGGCATCAACCCAGGACATTCATGCAGGTAGCCCACAAAGAGGTTGCCCACAAAAGGTATTGTTGTGCTTGGACTGCTGTCCTACAGCAAACCTTAGAGCTCCTCAGTTCGTGGGAAAGGAGTGTGTTACAGGTTGTGCCAAATACACAAGCAATTGCTCACAAAAAGGGCCAGTGCCAATATTACGTTGACTTTCCTGCTGGTCAACCTATGTAAGAGCTGAAAGGGTTCTGCCTGCTCGGGTATATACCCAGTGTATATATACAGGTGTAATACCCAGTGATATAAATATCTTCAACAAATGCAAAGTCAATTATTGACTTCCTTAAGAAAATATTCACCATCCTTCACTACTGCAAATTTTGCACATTAATTGCCAAGAGCTGGAACATGGAATCAAATCTAGGTCTCATTAATTCAAAAGGTATTGCCTTTTGCAATCTGCCTTTTGCAGAGTAACAAACCTTTCAGTCACTGTTCTGTAGCTGTTTGTACTTACCCTTTCCTCCCCACCTCGTTTTGGCTCACATTTTTGTCCAAACCATTCTGCATCACATACTCTTTCAATATTACGTGACATGTTATGTTATCCGTACGTGAAGAAACACCACACACTTCCAGTGTGCAGAGCCCATGTTTAACTGCCAGGAAAATAACAAAGAGAGAACAAACCCAAGGCTGGATGGAAGAAAGAGCGTGTGGACAGGTCGTTACTGACTCCTTAACAAACATCTTGGATTGATTTACACTCCTATGCCAAAAGCAGATGTGCCACTTCCATTTAAAGACTCAACACATAGCAGTGCTCATGGTTTCATAGCTGTGCATGTATTGCATGCCCCAGCTCTTTGTGCTCGTAACAATGGCTTTATTTGCACAGATGTGAAGAAAGTCAGTGCATAAATGAGACCATTTACATGGTGCACGGGATTTGTGGTGTTTTTGTAACCAAGTAACTTTCCCCAGTCTACCAGGAATATAATAAGAAGTATGTATTTTTAGATCAGAAGAAGATATAGTTTGTTTGCAGGTATTGCAGATGGCTTGTGTGCATGGCACTGTTGCAAATATTGCTCATTCAATGATATTTTCTAATAGCAGGTTAATAATAAATTAGAACAAGATTCTGTGGAACTTGCTTTTGAAGGAAATAAAAGCTTGATAAAATCTGTTGATCACTGGCAGGGATTTTGGCACTTGCATTGTGATTTATGTTTGCCAACCTGCTGGTGAAGGAAGTGGGTCTGAAATTCCATTTTTACAAGATTTCTACTCATAAATCATGTCCCATGTAAAATGGAGCATGGGAGCCAAGGACCTTTGCATTGTTTTTCAAAAGCAGTTCTGCGGGCATGAAGGGCAGGCACCCTGGATGGAAAGTGAAGGGAATATATATCACAGGAGAGACAGCTTCTGGATTTACTGCACCACAGCCTCTGGCTAACTCAGAAATGGTAGTTCTCAGGATGTTAAGGGCAGTGTTGTGTACTCCATGCCTAAAACCCAGCCTCTAGCCCAGCCCTACCAGCTGTCTGTGAGGGATGAGAGCTGTTGATCATCATTAACCCCCCTAGAAAAGATATGTCTGAGGTGCTGTGGGCAACACACAGGCCATCACTACCTCCTGCCTCTTAATCAACCACTATTAATATCCTTGGGCTGGAGAGGGTTCTGGATACCTATAATCCCCAGTACCCCACCCTAAGGTAATCTGAACCCAGTTTTGAACTGGTTGTGACTATTTTAGTGTCAACATCCTTCACTAGAATATCACCCTGCATTGACCATAAAATCTAACCCACCATTAGGGATAGTGGGACTAAATAATTGGCTCTAAATTGCAGGTGGAAATGGAAATAAGGTGGTTTACTTTTTCAGAGTGGTTGACCTGGCCTCCTTGGCTTCAAAAAAGGAAACAAATTATGTAAGGGAAATTGATTCTTCATGAAGGATTAACTCCAGTGGTGTTACATCAAAGATAAATTCAGCCCTACGGATGGAAGGTCATAAAAAGGAATTCTCCATGATGGGTATCCCCTGGGGATCTCTGCCTGTAGAATTTCATTTATGGTTAGAAATTTGCTTCCATGGAACAGGCCATGAAACTACTTGCAAAGAGGAATCTCAGAAAACCTGAGTGATGCTAAAGGCACCACAGCAAAGCCTTTTTTCCCCACTAAGGACTCTAGCTGGTGGGCAGCTTTAACTTCACATCTCCTCTGTTTATTTCTGCATATACAGGTGGAACACAAAGAGCATGCATCTCTCAGAGACTCTAAATATGGACAGCATTTAAAAACCACAATATTCATACGGAAAACCTGTCCCCATAGTAAGTATTTGTGGTTAAAATGGTGTTTAGTGAAGAGAAAAAGCTTTAAATGGTTCTGGCATCTCTTCATGCATTTAAGTGCTTATTGACATGTGGTTACATACAGATTGCTCCTGTTTCAAGGTAGTGGTCATCTGCATCACCTAAGCTAGAAATTCCTTTTTTTTATTCCTCCTAAATTGTTACATATTTTCGTGTAGCTGGCACAATAAATAGTTGCTCTTCAGTTACCTGCGGAGTATTACAGGTTGGTTTCATCAGGGAAGTTGGCACAGAGTATCATGAGGAGAAGACAACATTTAATGAGAGTGTGAGCAGTGAATGATTTCACACTTGCTGGGGGTGTGGTTCAGAGCTGAGTAAAGCAGGAGTTAAGTCACTGCAGGTGTGCAGCTTAATGACCTGCAGTTGGGTAGCAAGTGTGCATGAACTGAGAGCACAGAGGGCGTGTTTGGGAATGTTGTTACGGTGGAGGAGCTGAAGTAAATGGATGGATATGTGAGGTAAGGCTATAGTGGATATTTTTTTTGTGCTTTTGTTTTTAGTATGAGGAAAACACAGAGCAAGTGTAAGTAAGCTGTGTTAATATCACAGGTGTGTGAGTGGGACCTATGACTTCTCTCTGTGTTTCCCAAACAACATTTACATTCTTTAACTGTTTGGAGAGGACTGTAGAAAATATTGATCTTTGTAAGCCTGTTTCCTTTATTAATACTTTTTGTTTGTAAAATATCAATTTAAAAAACACATTATATTCACAAGAGTTAATGCTGAAGTTATGATGCAGTCTAACTGTTTCTATTTAGAAGTTTACTTTCAAGAATAAGGACCTGGACTCCTTCTACTCACACTCCCTGCCCTGTTGAACTGCAGCTCGTAGTGGGGTGGATATTGTGTGAAATATGGAACCATATATACTGATGTAGATCTTGAAAATGTTTGTCCAGCAATCTGAAACAAACCCTGTGCTTTTCTTTAAATTTGTTAGAATCATCTATCTTCACGTACAGTAAATAAAAGTTAAATGTAAAGTAGTATCAAAAGTGAAGCTGGGCTTCATGCCTAAGATGTTCAAAATAAACTAGTTTTAGCCCAGGGATGGGCATGTGCACTCTCACTGGTATCTGGGGGAGCTGTGTGTGGGCTACACATTTAAAAGCAGGATTGAATTTGGGGCAAAAGATGGAAAGGAAATGCCTGTACATGTATGTGGATAAAACTTCAGCCTGCATGTATATTGTGTGTGTGTGTGTACATATAACAGTATAAATATATGAAATAAAATCAACCCCGTCTACTCTCATACATTTCCATGTGTTTTATCCTGCCATCCTGTTGGTTTGTGGCGTGGTTACTAAACATAGGAGTAAACCAACTGCTGAAGATACTTCCTTTTTTTTTTCCTGCAATAGATAAAACATCCTATTTTCATTCCTTTAGCAGTACAGAGCTGAATTTTGTACAGCTGAATTAAGTATATGACAAGTATATGACTTTAATATGTTAATATACTTCTAAAACTTGCTACCTAGGTAGGTTTCTGGTTAACAGTGGCACTCTGGGAAGCTGCTCAGTAATGCCTGTAATTTAGAGACCCTTGTTTCCATTTTGTGACCATCACTGTGAATCTAGGTTTGTTTTGGATCAGCTATTTTCTCGGTCTTAAAATAGGATACCCAACTACCTCAATTAAGGAAATCTGCTAAGAGACATGAGACCCCTTTGTTTACTATCTCATGAAAATACCTTCACATTGGCAAGCCATTAAAAAGAATAACAGAGTGGAAGGAAGAGGCAAGACAGCTGAGATATCTGGTAATTTACTGCATTCCCTGTGCAAGTCTGTGTTTCCAAAGGAACCACTCTAGTTGAAAGGAAGGGAGTGTCCTTTCCAAACATAGCCTTGGCAGGAGGTGAGGCACAGAGATACATGGGACACTCACTACAAGAAAAGTCTCCTCCTGCCTTTAGTTTGCAAGAGTTTTCTGTGTGATTTTCTGAGCTTTCTTCTTGACAGAAACTTAGGCAAGAACAGGGATTTTGGAAGCCAAGTTCTAAGAACTAGGATTGTCATAGCAATAGATTAAATCTCTGAAACTTCTGGCTTCTTAGCAGCCTAGAAAAGGGGCAGAGGTGGTGGAAGATAAGGACTGTGGTCACTTCTGACTGCCAAATAAGAGGCAATAGGAGCAGTCATGAGCAGTTTTATTAGTCTGATCACAGGCAGGACAGGTTGTTAATAGCCATCAGTCAGTATTTTAAAAGATATATCTGCAAAAATATCATCCAGGTTGCAAAGGTAATTGAGGCAGGAATTTGTGACTGTCAAGTGCCAGGAAAACTGCTGTCATTCACCAGACTCTGGACATGCTTTGAGCTGCACCAGAACACAAACAGATATGTAACTGCTTTTTCCAGTTTATTTTTTTTCCTGTGTTTGTGACTGAAATAAAAGTTTATTTTTCTTCTCTTACTTAATTACTGCATATGGTACTAGATAACTGTGATTTTTCCCTGACTCCTTTCTTTTCCATGTTAAGTCTTGATCAGTGGTTTCATTTTGTTTTGGCTTTTAAGAAAATTATTATAATTAAAATTTTTTTTTTTCTGTTTAGGGAAAAGTCTCTCTAGGCATAGGTGGGATACTTTGTTTGTGAAGGTGATTAGCAGATCCAGTCTGAGAAGCCATCTGTAAGGTTAAGGCTCACAGAAATTGAAACAAATAATAGAGCTGTTAAATGAGGAGAAAAGAAGTTAGGCTTACAGTTAGTAATTTGAACCATGTCTTAGTCTAGGGATATTGAGTGCTTCTCAGAAATCACACTCCTGGCATCTATACAGCGAGAGACTGAAAATGTGAAGCAGGCAAATTTCATGGGAAGAGTCCTGCTTTTAAAGGAGTGTTCCCAGCAATAGCATCCTTTTCTGAACACCCTTGAGACTGTAGATTGATATTATGGTGGGTGAACTAGGAACTTGGGCTGTTCTTTTGCTAGCACTAACATCTTTGTCATCAGCCTCAAAAGAATAAGCCTATGTGAGTTTTGGGACACTGTTTTGGGAAACTGTAATTCAGAGATTCTGCACCAAAGGGAAAAGTGAGGGAAGAAATTTTTCAGTAGATGTTAAAAAGTGGTTGTGCAGATTTCTCAGGACTTTTCCTATGTAAGGAAAGGCAACATGCTGGGAAAGAGATCATCACTAGAATAATCATGGGAGATTTTTAATTGGGATCAAAGATGGTGAGAATTTGGCACTGCCACATCTGAACCCGCACCCATCAGTTCATGGCCTAGACAAGAGTCAAGACCAGCATCTGGCCATGAACCCAGTCTGCTGGATCATTTCAATCTATTAAGACTCTATTATCACTTCTACCTTACCTGTATCCCCACCCAGCTTTCTGGGTTATAGAAAGGCTGATCTATAGTTCTGAAACAACAACAAAAAAAAGTTGTACACCAAAAGCTGGGAAAGTGGCTTACATTTTAAGAGGAATTCTCCAAACCAGAAGGTAAAGTGAGTGTGTGTGTTTAGGGGACGCTGTTCTGGAAATCATCACTCATCAGGTATATGAGCAAAACTAACAACTCTTCATAATGGTTTTAATAAAGTGCACTTTATAGCACCTTTCATCTTCAAAGAATGAAACAAATTTATTGTTAGTATAAACCCATGGGGACCAATGAAGATGAAGAAGGGAGTGCAGTTACCCCTTTAGTAGTCAGGGTCATGATTCCACAGCAATATTATTTTGTGCCATGTCAGTAACTATGACAAAATCTGGGAGGGTGCAGTATTAATTTAGCTGCAAAAGGCAGCCTGAATCTTGTGACTGCAGACTTAATAGCCATCCTTAAGTATAATGCATAAGTGTATATGCATACGCTGCACTACGCTTTTCCAAGATTCTGGAAAGATCAGCTGAGTAACTGGCTACAGGAGTGTAAAATTTATACCTCATCTCACTAATGACTACTTTTATTCCTACTGCATGCAGTATGGAATTCTGTAGATCATATTACTCATAAAACTGCACCTCAGTCTCTTTCTCACCCTCTTGCACAACTTCGCTTTCAGTGCATTCCTTGACAGTATGGAAGCTGTCAAAGTTCAAATTAAGGAAGTGAAACTCTGGATATCATACAGGAATCCAAAAAGAAGCAATGCATTTATGCCTGTTAGTAAAGCAAAGGCCTTTGGAAATGAGAATACAAGCAATGTGATGTTTCAGCAGGGCATGGAGAACATTTCTTCCATGTTGCCTTAGTCATTTTATGGTGTGGAAAGGGCACAAGGCCAATATATGAGGCTAGGTCTGTGTTTTCCCCTTGGCTCTACATACTGAGAAAGCAAGCTAATGCATTTTGCTTGGCTCCTGCAAAGAAGTTCAAGGATCCCCTCTTTATCTGAGCAAGCTTTGGCAAAATCTGCCTGCATTTTGCTTTTATAGTGGGAACTTTACACAGAATTCAGATTAGTAATGGCTGGCAAACTAATATGCTGGAATGTCTCAGATATGACTAATCTATGTTTCACTTCTGATGTTCTATTCAGGGGGAAGGGTAAAACTCCCCCCAGAAACATTAGCAAAGCAAAGAATAGACTTTACATTAGGTAGTGGCTTACAATACTCAACCCCAGAACCTAACAAGCTGGGTATGAAACTGTGTCACTGCTACCAGTATTTTAATAGTTCATGGATGGGATTCTTTAAGCAAAGTCTCATTTAATTTGACTTGTACGAATTCTTGGTGGTAGAGCTATTGTCCATGTAAAAGTAACTGGTTAGTGTGGCACTTCTTGCAAATACTTCACAAAGTTTTATCTTAATTATAGAATCATGCAGGAAGGGCAGATTCCAGCCTTATCTTTCAGATTACCTTCTTGGAGTTTAATTTTAAAAATCAATGGGTGGACATTGTCAAACACGGAAAAAATATGTACCTTCATATAAGTAAGACCTTCTGTACTTTTAAAATACTTAAAATGCTTGGAGAATTAACCCTGTTTTGATAATGCAGTGCACCAAGTGTTTTGTTTTATGGTAATTTGTCTCTGCACTCATTTAGGCTCTGGTTTCTGTGAAATGATCATCTGTTCTTGGTGTATAAACATTCCAAGAAGTGGTAACCAGGAAACACATATTGGTATTAATGGTAACCGCAGAGTAAGCGACCAGGAATTCCTTTGGAAGCTGCACAGACTGCTCTGTTACTTGTTACTCGTTACTCTGTAAACAACACTGGCGCATATGCCTTGTGGTTTGCTCTATACATAGAGGAAGGTAGAGAGAATTAGCAGACTCCTTGAAAGGTGCTTCAGAAAGATCTTGTGAATGGTGACAGTGCCTTGGAAACTGCACAAAAACAAGATATGAGGAGATGTGGACTCTTCCCTACTCCTCCCATTTAGCCTTTGCTGGTGGATATCTTACTTGTGCTTTTCCTACATTTCTGTCTGTTTAGATTTCTGCCTTCTCCAGACAGGACCTGTGTTATGTCAAATGTTCACACAGCATCCCTGTAATACCAGTCTTACCTTAACAGTAGTTGTGTAAAGGCTGGAGTTACTGTGGACAGCAAATTGAGGAGACACTTAGGTTCAGGGGTAGGTGCTTCCAGCTTGGATCAGGGTATCATACCCTGAGTCCCCAGTTACAGCAGTGTAGCATCAGACATAGTAACAGCCAGAGGCCCTTTTGCAAAGCTGTACAAGAAAGTGACCTAACAGCCAGATGTAGAGGGAACTGGCTGATGTGAACTTCCTGTACCTGGGAATGACAAGTTCCTCAAAAAGGAAAACTTACTCGTGGAATGGGTTTGCAGCCAGAAGATGTTTTCTACAAAGAGGCTCAAAATGGGTAGGACATCTCAACATAGTAGGGATTTGTTTGCTAATCCTCCGTTGGTTCTTCCAAATGTGGAGTCACTAACCAGGACTTTCAGAGTGCTGCAGAAGGAGCTTGTGATGTGCTGTTATAGCTCAGTGTAACTGTTGACATCTACAAAATCTTACTTGTTCTCTTGCAATATTTAATTATTTCCTTGCTATTCACTGTAATTTTTTAAGCTTTTTCATGGATAAAAGTGATGTTCACAAGGAGTTCAAATCCTTCAAACTTGTTCACCTCTTAAAACAGGACAGTCTATACTGTTGCTTAAAACATTTCCTTCTAAGCGTATAGTATTAGATAATATATGATGAAATCACATAATTTATAGAGATTGTAATAAAAATTCCTAGGTCTGTATTGTCACAAGCATTATTCCTGCAAATGATCAGAGGACTGTGCAGTTTGTTCCTCTCTCTTGCAGATGGTACTCACCACCACCACAAGACTCTGTCATCTCCTCTATTTCCTGACATACTTATATAAAAGTGTGCTAAAATCGACTGTCCCATGCTATCTTCTGTTTCCACTGGGCTTAAAGTAAATTCACAGATTCTCAGGCTACCTCAGTTGCTCCACTCCTGTGGCATGGTGTAGAGTGGTGAGTAACCTGTGGTATGTGAGGATCTAGCCATTGCCTCAAAATATTCAATGTTTTGTGTGGAAAAAATGCCTGCCATGGCTAAGAGGACAGCCTTCAAAGCAGAAGGCCATTGATGAGTGTTAATAAATAATGCTTGATGCTTTGTATTTTTTGATGCAGGGACTGCCTGTAAGTCAAAGTGGTGGCTGTTCATAGACTGAGGAATTGCAGCCCAGGCTTGCAGAGGTTTGCACCCAAGATACATCTGTCTCCATGATTTGTGCTCTTTCTTAAACCTGTGGCAGTGGAAATATGAGATGCATGTACTATTGCTCAATCTCTGCTTCGTGCCAAAGAAGGACTGAGGCAGAAGAATGAGTTATAAACAAAGGAAAAAGCAGCAGTAAACTTATTTGGACCTGTTGCCTCTGTTGTTGTGAGGGGTGTGTTTAGTGACAGGGTGCCAGGCCACGTGTCTGAGGCCTACAGCTGTGGTAAACAGAAAACATTGTTTGGTTTTGTGGTGGCAACCCTTTAGGCTCACAGAGGGAGATTTGTGATTATGTTTAGAATTGGGCAGTGTGTAAAGTGAGGGACAAACTGGTTGAATCCTGTTGAGGATTGTTGCTCCCTATGCTCAATCACTCATTATTCTTGCTGTCCACAGCTGCTCTATCCATATGCAGGTGCTGGGTAGCAGTGTGGCAACCTAGGCAGCAGCTGGTGTGAAACATCAGCACATATGTGCCAGTGGCGCTGGCTTATCAGTTAGATAGCTGAAGAGATGAGTCCTGTCTGTCCCTTGATGGAGCATGGCTGGTTGTAGTTGAAATCTGAAAGGTAAAGAGTCAAGTATTGCCTGCACAGCTGAACATTCCCAGTCTTGTGCAGAGGCAGGTTTCCCTCTTCTTCCTGGCTTGCTAAATATGGAAAACTGCTGGGATGACCTCTCTTAGTGCTGTTGAAGGTGTGGCTTGGTGTGCTAGGCAGCAACAGTGTTTGGTTTGGCACTTTTCTCCTCTGACCCAGCAGTGGCCAGGTTTCTTGTGTTCAAAGCAAGTGCATGCATGAGTGCTGGTCGCAGCATGGAAGGAGGGTGGTCTGCAAAGGGTAGCTTCTCCAAAACATGGATGGAGCTGTGTTACTGTCAGATGGCTACAGGTCAGAGGTGGAGGGTGCAATTTGGAGGGTGCTTCCTTCTGATACCAAAGGGTTTCTGCTGTGGGTGTAGTGCACACATTTTGGGTGCTTGATGTGTGTCCATATATCTCCAGACAGCTGCTTAGTACAGCAGTGCTGATGGAGAGTCCTGGGCCAAGAGCTTCATTCAATGTAGAAACATTGACAGCCTTTCATTTATTTCTGCCCAAACAGATCATGTTGCAACAATATCTAAGTCGTGTATGAGTAAGTTATTCTCTTCCAAGGTGTTAATGTATTAATTTCATGTGCTCAGTTTAGTCAAATATTTTTTGAAGTTTTCCTGCTTGGCAAAGACTTGTCAAAGTGGCAGCTCCTGGATTTGCTATCTCTCTGGAGAAAACAGCAAAAGCTCAGACAAACACAACTAAATTGTATCCAATCTACAAAACTAATGAGAAGTTCAGATTTATTCAGGCAAATACTCTTCGAAACGATGCTTACTACAAGCAGTGCAACTGTAAATTTTAAAAAGAGAAAAAGGTGATGAGGAAAAGAGTTTTGAAGCTTTCATCTAGAAATGAGCAACTAGCTACAGGACGGTATGTTTCATGATATATATTCTGTTTACACAGAGATGTATTGTAGTGCTTTTAAAGTTAGTCTAATGGCAAATTAAGTAAAAATAAAATTATAACGCTGAAGAAAAATATTTCCTGCAACAAGAATTCCTTCTTTTAGGGAACCTTTTCTGGAAATCCTTGTTGTGAACAAATACTATCTACCAACTTGTTCCCCGTTTGTGTTGGTTAAGGTTTCAGTCTGCATCTCACCTAGTTTTGTGTCTGGAAGTCTTTCCATGGTTTGCAGTGGATATGAGATTGGGTTTCCAACTGGAAACTCAAAGGTTTCAGCCAAATCATGCTCTGTACATCATCTTGGGCTAGTCTGTTCTTATGCCAGGCAAAATATACCTTCATTTCTTCTGCCAAGCTCATCTCAGTGTTACACTGGGGTGTGGTTTTTGGGTTTTGTTTTGGCTTTTCTGTTTCTTTTTGTTTGTTGGGTTTTTGTTTGGTTTTGTGTTAATTTGTGTTTTTTTTGAAATATAAATCTCTATTGCCCTGATGCTTTTCCTAAGGCAAGAGACCATTGACAGGTCTCCAAGCTGCTTTTTGACTGCTCTGCGAATAAATTTATCCTGAAAACAAAGCAACTGATTTCTTATATTCTGCCCTATTTGCTGCTGTACAGAGTTTGTCAGAAATTAATACCGCAGGATGTCCCTGTGTGCTTTGCCATGTGGAAATGGACAGGGATAATTGTCTCCCATCACTTACTTCTCAGCGGGGCTCTCCCTCAGGGCAGAGCAGGGGCTCTTGTGCAGCTTGAGAATTACTCCTGTGCTGGGGCTATACCCTGTGTCCCTGTCCTAGATGATAAACACTGCCCAAAGGGAGATTGGCTCCTGCCAGATCTTCCTCTAAAGGCTGAAAATGTACTCACATGGTGCTTCTTGAAACTAACATGTAAATGATAGTAATGTAGTATCCACATTGAAGTGATGCTGAATTCCAGACGTGTAAGAACAACCTAAGGGCCTGTTACACTCAGCCTCTGGGGTATGCTCAGCTATTTGTTGTATGATCTTCTGGTCTCCCTAGGAACATTTGCCATCTTGCTGCTGGGTCAAGTAAGTCCATCTGTGCCCTGCCATGCCAGGGTGGATAGCTGATGCAGCCTGCCCATCTTGTAGAGTAAATGGCCTTGTACCTGATTATCTCACACGTTTTCTGGAACAAGACATTTTTCCACGCATCAAGTTCAGTTGCAGTGGGTTTTTTATGTTACATATATCTTGTGCAAAAACAGATATTTGAGTCTTATGAGTCATATGTACAAAGTCATTCCCAGGACACACACAACTCTTGGGGTTCCTAGTCAGATGCAGGGTTTCATCTTGCCTGTTTACAGCTCTCTAAATCTTCACCAACTCAAGCATAAATTTGTAAGAGTGCAGATACTCTTGCTTTCAGCCTTCTAGCAAATAAAATTGCATTGGGAGCCATCCATGCTTCTCTGGTATCTTATAATTTAAGACTGTTAAATATGAATCACAGTCTCATTCTATAGCTTTCACAGCAGGGGTTTTATTTTAACACTGTTTTTCTCCAAGCCCTTTATTGGGGCTGATGGGAATTGCTTGTTACATATCTGCATTTATTGCACATGATTTAGACCCACACTTGCTAAGCTGTAGCTACTGTCAGACATAGTCTCAGTTGAGACATTTCTAATGAAAATGATGTTTAGGCTCACTGCTATAGTGTGGTCAGTTTGTTAATGTTTTGCACAAAAGCATAAGACAAGTACATAATTTTTTTCTCTCCTAATAAAAAAAAAAATCTTTGCTCATGTTGTTTTTGAATCAAAGGAACTTGCTCACCTGAGTAGCTTTTTATGTTTTTGGAAGAAGTCTTGCTAGATTCCCTCTGTGTCTCTTTAAGTCTAAAATGAGTCTGTTTCTCATGGTCTGGGCTCTGGCTGATTAACACTAATGAGAGAGTGGATACAGTACATCAACTGGTGCTAACAGTACGGTTTTTTACACTTATTTTGCTAGTGCCTCACCTAAGCTTAGGGACATCCATGGCATTTCTACTTTTTAGGTGAAACAATCTGCCTCATTTAAGAGATATGATTTCTCTTTGGACATGGATTTCTTTGCTTTGCATCTTCTGCAAGCTTCAAGAGGGGGGCTGAGAAAAATCAAATCTGGCTTCTCTGCACTCCTACATGTCATGCTAGGGAGCTTTCCAGCTCTTCAGTAGAGATTCAAGCCAGAGGGCCTGAAGATTCACTGCCAAGTATGTAGTGAGGGAGGATTAAAAAAATGACTGTATTTCAGGTTAAAATCTTTAGGTTCTGTTCTCTGTATGTTCAAGACAAATATTCTGTACAAAATTATCATTTGAGCACCCATCTCATGAGGCTGCAGGTTATCACCATGGGACCTCATTTGTTGCCTCTGGTTTTCCTGTGGAAGATGCCATCCTTGCAATCCACTCAAGGCATCATCTCAGCAGCTGCACTCTCTTCTCATATAGCTATAGATGGTGGCTTTCTCTAGCAAAAAGTACTGTGCTTAAGCAAACCATCATCTCTGACCACTATTTCTATTGTCTATTCCTTAAAGACATTCATATGGAAAATCTTTCACTCAGGAATCAAAGACCCTAATTTAGGAGCATAAATCTTGAAATGCAGGTTTCATGTTGGTCTTTTTATGCAGGGCTACCATTTAACAGGTTCTGCATAATGACATTTAGCATTAGTTGGGTTTTTTTTTTTGTTTGTTTTTAATCTTGGAAAAATCTTTGTTATGTTTTACTGCCTTGGGGAATATGACAGCGATTCTTATTTTAGATGCACATCTTAACTGGATGGTTTTGACCTGTGGGGGGCAATCAGTGGAAATAACCCTGCAATGAATCTTTAGACTGTAGTAAAAATCATGATAGGAAAATGTTTCTCCCATCTGGAGGGTTCCCTATTACGTCATAGGGGTGACAGACTGTCTGGAAGAGGGAAGGCTGTTGAAAGGCTGGGATATAACCTAACCTGCTTGCCTCTATTTATATAAGACATCATAGTTAGCTGCATCTAATCTTCGTTGCTTCCATTCTAAACAGCACTGTGCTTTATACCATTCTGAAAGTCTGCTTTTGCTCAAATGTCATGTGCCAACATTGCATTTCAAGGGCAATTTTGCAGAAGCTGGGAGTTCTGTGTGTCAGCCTGATTGAATATATTTATTTTATTTTTTTTTTAATCGTCCAAAAATTTAGAATGTCTCAATAACATTGCAATCATGGGATCTGTTTCTATCCTTTTATGTGCCATTGCTGTAACAGAGGCAAGTTTTGACTTCTCCTTCAAAACCAGTATGGCTTTAAATTATGACTTTTCTCCATTTTAATGTAGCCACTATGCCATTTTCCAGATCTGACTCCTCTGTGGATACAGCCATATCTGGTTTTCATACTTCATTTTACTAACCATTTCTTCCTAGATTAAGTGATTGTGTATTGATCTCCTCTACTGAGCTGCATAAATTGCAGATGTTGAAGTTGTGTAAACCCACTGAAGTTTGCACAACTATTGGAAGGACAGTATGAGATGCTAGGGTCAGTACAGCTGCAGTATAACCGTGGTGATACTTGAGCAGAACTACAAGTTATCATAAGTTAGGTTTATTTTCACATTTCAAAGTGTTTATAGACACTATAATCTAAAAAAGGAAAGGCTTAGAGTTAATGGTTGACGTGGATATGATGAAATAGAATGTTGCAGTGGTACATTAACAGAGTTAAAGTAGAGTTGGCAAACACATTTTGTATGGAAAATTATATTTCAGATTTTGATCTACCCTATAAAGCAAGAATAGGAAAATGAGACTTTCACATGATGTTACAGGATCCTTAGCAGGAGAGGCAGCTGAATGCAGTATGGCTTGCCTGCTGCTTTAGTCTTTGTTTGAGTAGCCTGCCTGTGCTTGCTGTTAACATTCAGAGTAGCTATATACTGAACTCTAAAGATACTTGTTGTCTCTGTATTTGACAACTGAGAGATCCTTGGCATATCTGCTGATGCACTTTATCTGTGCTGTTATTAATATGTGTTTATCTCTTTTTGTTCTGTTTAAGACTAGGTTCTGTGATCCAGATCCATCATAAATAGATAGCATTATTGCAACCACAATCATCTAGGGCACAAGAGGAAAAAGCCTTACCTCCTTGTATAAATTGAGGCTTTCTTATACAACTGTTAAATGGCTTGATTTTCTCCCATCAGGTTTCTTATTTTGACAGTTGAAATAGTTTGATATTGTATTTTTCTGAATAATGTATTTCTGATTATTTTAAGAGGGTATTTTCTTGCACATAAATGAAATCCCATCACAGCAGCTGTAGTTCTCCTTAAAATGCTAGCTACATAGCAACATGCTCAATGTTTAATTAGCTTTGCCATGTTATTAACATCTCTTTAATATTCACTCAGAAATACTTGGCTGTTAAAATGTAGAAAAGCTAATGGATATATATAGCTTATTTATATGCATAAATTAGTATAAACATGGAAAATACAACTGGAAAATGTAGGCTAAATGCCCAGACAATCGTTTTGACAGCCAGCTTTGCCAGACTGTGGAATCAAGCCTCCTTGCAAGCAGCCTTGAACATAATAAGATGCCCTGTGGCATGCGAGGCACAAGAGATGTGGTTTTCCAAGCTCTGGGCTGAATGAGCTGACATTATTTGATTGCTGCTGTAGTGGCCTCTCAGCTGGAGGCAGTGCTCAGGTGCTTGCCTCGTGAAAGGGTCAAGGCTTGCAGCTTCAGGTGAGAGGGTGATTTATGCTTTGTCTGACAGCCTCTGAGTTCAGGGTTGCAAAGAGGATCTGACAAGGGACAACCGGCAGACGCTGTGGGTAGAAAGTGCAAACTATCTGTGAAAGAGAACAGAAGTGGAAGCAGTGACCCTGGAAGGTCCTGCTGCTGTCCCAGGTATGCCACAGAACACACCACACTACTTGGTGTGGGCATGCCAGAACTGATGCCAGGTGCTTTGCCTTGGGTGTATTTGTGTGCTCTGGATATCCAGACAAAGTGCTGCTTGGAAATAAAACTTCACCCGAAGTACGTTTCTGGAGCAGGAGAACTCTTAGCTGCTTCTCATTATAGGACAGACCTTTTGCAAGATCTGAGCTCTAATTCATATCAGAAGTGATGGTTTGTAACGAGATTTACTAACTCACAGCTGTGACTTTTCCACCCAAGGTTTTTTCCCTGGAATATATGAATTGCTTTCAAATGAACCATAGAGGGAAACAAACAAACAAACAAACAAAAAAGTCTGAATATCCCCTGGATTTTCTTTATTCTTTTTGTAAGAGTATAGGACAAAAGGGGATAAAAGCCCCCACCCTTCCCAACAACTACCTTTCTACCTTTTCAACTATCAGCATTACCATGCCAAGAATGCCATGGAATGTATTTTTCCTGACTGCTTTGAGGGTTTATTCTACTGCATTACTCACTAATAGGAACAGTTCTCAGTTGTTGTTTATTTGATGGTTACTTACTGTTAAATCTTTTATATGTTTCAAAATCCATTTTCTTATCTTCTTGTGAGTGTCCCAGCAGTGAATCTTCATATGAAATTTTGCCCTGCCAGTCTCATGTTCAACTTGAGTTTGCCAAAGTTCTTGTCACTCACTCAGTAAACGACTGTTGTTTGTAATGTGCCTTTATCTCATTTGCTTTCCTTGGATCAATTAGGGAACAAAAGAAAGGAGAGCAACTAATGCTAGAGGTGCATAAATTACATGAGTGGTACCTAAGTATGGCTCTAAGTAGACATCTCTAGAGAATCAATGGAGAGAAACACTTGCCCCAAAGCTTGTTGTACAGTGTATTAGGAATAAATGACACTCCCTATAGGCAGTGAAGTGGAAGAAGGAAATGGTTGGGTTTTATACCAACCTCCCAACTCACTGAGAGAGAAAACCTATCTGATATTTCAGACACAGTCAATATTCCTGCTTCAGCTGTTCATGATATACTTCTTAATGTCATCATCTCCTCTTCCATAGAGCGCTTGAAACTGGAGGAGGAGAGTGAAATGGAAATAGTGATCCTTCTTTCCTAGCATTTTAAAGACATGAGGACATGCTTGAGACATTCACTTTTTCCCCCTCCTTCTGTTATTTTTCTCATATTCTTTCTCCTCTTCCTCTTCTTCCCTCTAAAAGGGACTGCCGGGGAAGAAGGATGGGAAAATTCACGAGCTTTCTTTCCAAAACTAAAATTAAAGGACAGGGCAACCAAAAAAGAGCTCCCTTTGTTTCTCACTGCATAAATAGCCAGAACATGTTGGCAGTCAGTCAGAATGGCGGGTAAGGTACTCACAGGCAGATGACTGTAAAGCTATCAGATTTATAGGGCAGCTTGACGTAAATGTAAATTATGCACCATTCATATTGGGTGGGTGCTAATTGAATCCATACATCTATTTAAATTGTATTCCAAGAAGAAGGCTTCTTCCAGTTGGATGCTGGCAGGGAGACAAGTTCATTGCCTAATTTTGTAACTTTTGCTTTGTCCATGTTTATAACAGATTCTAACAGAGGATAAGATAAGAGGATAAGATTCTAACAGAGGATAAGATGTCAGTGTTGGGTCCTTACCTCTTACTCAGCTGCTGTGATTCATGTGAGACACATGACAATATGTTGAGGAGTATTATTGAACACAAGGTTCAAAGACCCTCTTTTGATCAGAAGACGAAGGTTTGGTCAGCAAAGTGCAAGGCTGCTTGGTGTCCATTTAGAGAAAAAAGAACAATCAATATTATAATTAAGTGACTTTACTTGTGTAACCTTGGAATGTGTCTGACAATTGCATGCCATAACTTGTTTCCTTCATTCTGAAGGCAAAACCCTGCAAACATTCCCACACTACTGCCTGACCAGGAGTAACGGTGGCACCTGGAAGGCAGAGGTACAAACTGTTATCCTTGCAGGTTCAAGCAGTACTAAAGCCAAGGCTTGCTGCCATCTCACTGATATATTAAATGCCAAGCAGTTGAGACAAAGAAACTGTTTCTTCATCCATCTTCGTCGACTGAATGCCCTTACTTCCCTTGCATCTTGTTTATTCAGGAGTATTTAGAGACATTCTTCAGTGTGGGCTGTGTAGCTGCAGTTTTGTCTCCTTGGAGTTTGCCTTGTTCACTTACTTCATTAAACACTGTTTTTGTGTTTAAGGCAATGCTGTTTGTTACTTAGGTCATAGCAGCCTGTTTTAGGGAAAAGTACAGAAACCATAATTAGAGGAACAAGCACAAAATGGTAGCTGTGTAATAAGCAAAGGGGAGAAGCATGGCAAGAAAATGAAATGTACTCAAGGAATCGATTGGGCAGGGAAAAGAGCAAATTTTGCTGGCAAGGAAGGCAGGGGAATAAAGCCAAACCCAACTTCCAAAAATAGGAGGATAGAAATGATGGAAAAAAATATGAATTCCTTTATTAGTATGTGACATATTTGTAGGGCAGTTTCATTCTTGGGTGGCGAGACATGGCTGATTACCACTTAGAGAGAATAAAAGGGAGAATGGGCTGTAATTGCTTGAAGTTGAAGAATAAAAGAATTTGGTTCCCTTTCTGGTCAGCCCTGTGATAACACTGAGATTTCTCTCGTTTTCCTTCCCTACTAGTTCCCCAAAAGTAATCAGAGTGACCCTAGCTGATCAAGCATGGAGAGGACAAATTTTGCTTCAGGTTGGGGTGATTCCTTCTGCAATTGTTACCAAATCTTACAGTTCATGAGTCTGAACTCACTGTCTTGCATCTAGGATTCATTTAATTCTTCTTTTCAGCTATTTTGGAAAACCTACAAAGTAGTATAAATAGCGTGCACAATTTCAGCTTAGTGAAGTCCTAAGGGCTCAGTCCTGGAAAATTATAGAAGCAGTTCTAGAGTGTCAGGCAGTCGTATTTGGCCCCCATTTCTGATGCAAGATGTGAGATAAGTTTGCTTTCTGGCTGAGATAAAGGACAAGAGTTTCAAAAGTAACCTCAAACTATGCAGTGAGGCAAGGGAAGATGTGTGCACTGGTAGCGTGTTTTCAAGGCACAGCGAGGTGCAGATGATACCTGTGGGTTTAAATGCTTTGTGCCAGAGCTGGAAATGCAAGTGCTGGTGCATCATAGAAAGTTAAGTTCCAGTAGAGAAAGTAGAACAGAGCTCTTGGGTAAGGGGGAACAACAATGATGCAAAAATCAGTTCAAATGGCTCCAGTTCTCATTGCCCCATGAAAACTGACAGATCCTTCACGGTGTGGCTGTAGGCCAGGCTGTTTACCATGAGGACACCTTTCTCCATTGTCTTTATCGCCGTCACTTTTGACACTTGACCGCAGGATTCTGAATAGCAGAATTTGTCAAAGAGGTGTAAGAAATGGACCTCAAGCTTTTGATGGCTGAACATCACCCTGGTCTGTGTGTTGGCACTTGAGAAGAGTGAGTGGAGGATTGGAACAGGTCAGGCTGTGGCCTCTGTTCCACCTCAGTTGTGTGGGCTGCTGTGAGAATTGCTGCCTGCAATTGTGGAGGAGGTTTTTAGGACTACTGCGCTGTCAATCCCTGTGCCTGTACAGGCTGTGCCCCAGGGAGTGAATTTGGTCCCACTGAATGTGCCCAGCCACATATGCAGGCTGACCTTCCAACCACCCACTTGGTGTGACAGATCTCTCTGCTTGTTACGCATCAAGCCCCACCAAAGCAGCACGAAGTGGAAAGTCTTAACTTGCAGGTTCTTTCCCACAACATTTTAGCATGTAATGTGTTATGACAATGCCATCACATTGAACGGTACCATGGTATTTCTGTGTTCCTTTCCTGAATTAACTGGCTGGTTTAGATTCTGATTGTGGTTATAAGAAGCTGTTCTAGATTTTGGTGGTGTCTATTGAAAGTGAAATCCAGCTGAGAGACAGGATGAATATTATGCTCAACTGTACCCATAACAAAGCCACAACTTGTCGGCTCTGGAGTCATGATAAATTGGACTGATTAGTGCCAGGAAAACAGTATGGGGTTTTTGTTGTTGTTATTACCAAAAATGTGGAAGCAAAACTTGCCATGAAAATAGGAACCACTGTTATTCTGGTGTAGATAAAAAACAGTGCCAAATCAACATCAGCAAGTAGAAAATAAAAAAAAGAAAGAGAAAGAGAAATGCATATTCAGAAAACAGTTTAAGAGAAATGAAAGTTTATGTAACTGATAAAAAGTGTGACTCATCTGTACTTTTCCCATCCCAACTGCAGATCGATGTTCCAAAAATCTTTCCCAGAATTCGTTTGTAGAGAGCTTTTATAAGTTGAAGTTGGTTCATTAGTTTAAAACTCAAGAGTAGGCAGCTAGTGCACAGAGAGTTTTATTCTTTCAACCTACTTGTGTGTTGGCCATTAAAAGGATGGCCAATCTGACCGAATAGTCTATGAATTGTACATGAAGATTTCTGGCCCATAAACTGAACGAAGCCATTCTCTATTTCCAATGGCATTGGATTCACTGGTGTGTATGGGGTTAATGGCTGTGCAGGGTATTTGAGGACTGATTGCACCATACAGTCCTGCCCACCACCAGAATAAGCCACAAATCCTGCCAGGCTGGGGAGGATTGGGCATTGGTGGGCTACAATGTGCTCAGCAGCATTTCCATCTTCTTCCCACTGCTGGGAAGTTGCTTTATTTGTAGTTCTGTGCAGCCATTGGTAGTGATGCATTGATTGTTCAAAGCTGTCTTTTGTTTTCCTAATCCTTCCGTCTCCTAAGACAAAGAACTATTGTGAGTCTGCTCCCTCAGCTCCTCATAATTGCAGGTCACTCCATAACCACCTTTTCAGGGTTTATTTCAAAACCATGGTTAGAAATCTTTATTTAGTATTATTTAGCATCATTGTGCAATTCAATTCATCAAAAAGTACTGCTTAAGCCCTTGGCTAGTGGAAGTTCTTTGTTCTAATATGAAGTAGGCAAACCAAATGATCACTTTTTAAGAACAAAACTATTTTCAGTTGGTGAAACTTCTAGTTTTTCCTCTTTCTAGAAGGAGCAAAAGCAATACATCAGCTTAATGGAATGAAAACTGCACAATTGGTTCCCTTTGGGAGCAGTGATAGGCAGAGATGAAACTTAGGTCTGGCAAAACTCGTTCATTTGTGGCACCATGTCATGGTCTCCTTATACGTACATTAGTTTTTTTATTCATTTAACATTGGCATTCCTGCAAAGAGAAGCATTAGTTACATTAAATTATTTAATTCTGTGTGTGTTTTAAGTGCTGGTTTGTTTCTTTCAGTGCAAACAAGAAGAAAACTTTACTTCTTTTATTCTTTGATGTGAGCTCTTTACTGTCTCAGTAATCCCCTCCAAAACCCTTAGTATAATGGATTAGGCATACTCATGCCATCTGGCTCTGATCAGATCAGGATTTGTGGTCTGTGAATATCTGGAGGGGTAAAATCAATAAAAGTGAAAGATTTGAACAGACTTCATTGACTTCAGTTTCTTCACTTCCTTGGTTAAAAGAAATTACATGGCTTGAAAGAGTGAAACATTGTGAAAACAGAGCCAAAATAAAGAAATCAGTCTAACTGAGGTAAGACTTGGTAGGTAATGTAACCATGCTGCAGGTGTATTATATCTGAACCTCATGAATATTTTATATAATCCTTTGTAGAATAACTGCATACTCTTAAAAAAAGCAAACCAACAAATCAATGCTCATGAATCATTTATATAAAATAGATAACACAGAATGGGGAAGGAGCTGGCTTAACAATTTCATGTACAGAACACAGCAGGCCAACTATAGATTTATTGAGAAGTGACTTTCTCTGCTGGGGTAGAATACTACTTCTACCATAAATAAGATACAACCAGTGTTCAGTAAGCACAAAAAAGGCAACAAAACACAAGGGACTACACCAAGTGTCACCTCTAAAGGTCTTTTTCTCACATGTTTTCACTCTTCTTTCAGTCTGCAGTTAAAAGGGATTTCTCCCCTTCTTGAATCTGTAATCCCATAGGCACTACCACCATTGCTGATGGGTTTGGCCTT
The DNA here is from genome assembly GCA_013397295.1 of Polioptila caerulea. Lineage (NCBI taxonomy): Eukaryota > Metazoa > Chordata > Aves > Passeriformes > Certhiidae > Polioptila > Polioptila caerulea. The sequence continues at coordinate 4,701,859 of VYXF01010446.1, forward strand.
GACCAGTGGTGGGTCCACCTTCCAAATTAGCTGCCCTGGAATCCATCAGACACAGAGAAAGCTTCTGGCAGCTTCTCACAGAAGCCCACCCTGTTAGTCCCTCCTGCTACCAAAACCTTTCTGCGCACAACCTCAATGCAAAAGGTAGCCAGAGCCCTCCCTGTGAATGTCAAAGTTGCCCTGGGGAGCAAAAACAAACTCAAACCAAAGTAAACAAACAAAAGTGCAGTAATCCTGGTTTGTTTCCTTGGGAGCTGTCAAAGGCCAGGGTGCTCTTGCAGAAGGAAGAGCAATAGGACATCAGAGGTATGACTCAGTTATGGATCAAATACTTTCCCCTTCTCGCCTTATGACAGCAACAGGCCAGTTTCAAAAGTTCCCAGCTCTTTGGCTCTGCATCCCACTTCTGCCCACTTTTTCTTTAGTTCTTCTTGCAGTAGGAACATTTCAACTTCCAAATTCCTTACTACAGGAGGCAAAATCCAGTTTTGGTTATCTTGCTTTGAAGTCCTGAGATTTCCCTGTTTATTGCCATGATTCTGTGGGGATAGAGAGAGTATTTTCTGAACATGGCTGTTTTTCTCCGTGGATTCTCCATGTTTCTCATTCTAATTTGACAACAAAAGCTCAGTGCTTCCTTATAGCTGAAGTTTAACCTGGACCTTGCCCCTGAATATCTTCATGGGCTTTGCTAATCATCTCTAAACATTCTTTCTCATAGGAGTTTCTTTGAAGCTGTTTCATGGGTATAAATGACCAAGTTTGCAGAAGACCTTGTAATTCAAAAGGAAATGAACAGAATCGGACTTTATGGAGTCTTTCTATAAAGAAAGAGAACAGACTTTTGAGACTGCAAGTTAAAAGAGTAATTATTTGAAATCTTACTCCTGGGGAGAAAAAGTAGTAAACACTGTTATATAAATGAGGGTAGGAATATAAGCAGCAACTGCACTGTTACAGCCTGGAGTTGTTTTTAACTTCTTCCATTTTTATTGAGGCAATACTGCTCAAACTTTTAGTGCTGCCTGTCCAGGAAAGTGTAACCCAATAGCATCTGGTCCTTTGCTGCATACAGTCAGCAATCACTTTGTATGCATTATTTCTTTAAATAAATATTCAACTGCAGAGCACAAGTTTTGGTTTGTAAAAACAAACCAAAATAACGGGGGCCTTTTCCATAATCACACTTATGTCACAACTGACATTATCTATCTAGTCTGTCATAACAGACCATCTACTGCATTTGAGTTGCAATCTCATTTCATGTTGCTGATTAAGTTTTTTTCTAGATTGGAGTGGGGGGGGGGGAAATAATTTTCTGGGGATAGTGAAATGCTCTCATAGGAAAACAAGTAGGAGCCCTGAAACTGTGGCATAAGCAGGGGAGTGTAGCCAAGATATTTGATGTGGATTTTTCTTCCCCTAGCTTGCTGCTCTGGAGCAGAGCACAGGGCTTGTGCTCAAAGACAGCACTATCAGTGCTTTGCTTTAAGTTTCTTTGTCCTGTTTTCATTTCTTCCTTTTCGCTCTCATTTACCTGTTCCTTTGGCCCAAGGACAGTGTTGATGCAAAATCTAGCTCACAGGTCTCAGAATTTACAGGTGTCTCTAAAGGCTGACTGTCATGATAGATTTCATTATCTAAATAATCACATTTCCTTTAAAGTTTTCTCACTGTTTGCAAAGACCCTAAAGAACCCTTTTCAGATCATGCCTATAAGTTTAACTCAGGAAGTTTTTTAAAGTGTAGAAGCATTAATGTGTTCAGTGATGCTACAAAGCCTGTGCAAGGCATAGTATATTCTACTTTTGCCACTTCTCAACCTTATCAGACCTGTATTGATCTTAAAACCTATAGTTCATTGCATGAGGACTTATTTTCTACCAAATTAAGCACATTTCAAAAATATATAAAAGATCCTCAGTCTCTTTGGAACTGAATTGTTTGGAACTCTGAAAATAGAAGTTCACTATTGGAATCCAACTGGAACATTCAGTGATGCTCCACATTGACTTCCCATCCAGAAAAATATTAGTGAAAGCTCCAATGAACATAAATTTTAATGAAGGTTTTATTTCCCTGGATTGGAAGCAAATAATATTGTTTTGGTTCACATTAAAAGAATTCTTCTGTTGGTGCTCATGCAACATATTTTGTGGTAAGCTGGAAATATGAACAATCACCAAAGGCTGCAGGCTGGATAGAATAAATGATAGAAACAGCTAAATAGAAAAAGCTTGTGCCACTGAAAACCAGTAAGTTTGGTATGTTTGTTAACATCTGGATGCTGTTTGTGAAGAGATGGAATGATGGCTGATGGGAGCTTGGAAGGAAAAAAGCCCTAGAAGAGTATTGAATTTCCTATGCCTGTTTTCATGAAGGCTGAAGCAGCACTTGACTGAACTGGTGCATTTTACAACATCTGAAGCAGCAACAGAACAACTGTAAAATCACATACTGATGGAACTAGGTGAGGTGGTTTTACACCACTTTCTTAAAGTGAGATGGAGCATGTTACTTGGCTAAAGAATGTGCTCCAGATTATGTAGTCTGCCTTATGGGAGGAAAACACCCATCCCTTTCAGAGATTTCTTTAGACTTCAGGCATTTATTGAAGCCTGTGCATTGATACTTTGTCCTGCTTCATAATTTCTGGGAAAAAAAGCAGTTAAAAACAAAAAAAGTGAGGTCTCAAAAGCAGAGCTATTGCTAATATTCCTTCTAGCCAAAGCTCAGGTGCAAGGGGGATACCAACAGAGATGTATGGACATCTCTACTTGAGCACAAAATATGGAAGAGGAAAAAGCTTGGGCAGATAAAATCCTTAGGAAGCATCTCATGTCTATTACCGTCTGCTTCTCTACAAAATGAAATCAAATAAAAAAATATTTGACAGCTCTACAATTGTTGGACACTTTACTAATCAGGGACACATTATAAACATTACAGGACAGGAAAAAATCACAAAGGTCCAGCTCTAATAGCATCTAATTCTGCACATCTCCACAGTCACAGAAGCAGAGCTCCTAAAGCTTGACTTTGGAAATGCGTTTAATGTGCCTTCACTACAAACCCCTCCGACAGCAAAACTACGAGAATGTGAAAATTCTTTTGTCTAAGGACTGTTTGATGCTAGCTAATAAGATTTGGTGATGGCTGCCTCGTCTTACACTTCAGAAATACCTTTCAGCTGATGGCTGAAACTGTGTCTCTAATGAACTCATGTGTGTTTCAGAAGGAACAGGATTTCACTCTGTATACTTTTTCAATGGAGATTAAGCTGTGATGCTATCCATATAATAGCTTTTTTGTTCCTTGAATCACCCAGAACTGTTTTTGTCTATGAATTATCACCCCAGATCAATTTGAAAATGGTGAATGCATAAAGCAAATAGTAAGGAAAATCATGAACTTTGTTTTTAAAGTCCAGAAGTTTTCTGTGCGTTAATTGTCCACAAATGTTGTCATCTCTTTATTTATGGCTGTAGTTTAGCTAAGTGTTTTTTAACAGTTTCATTTCTTAAACTACTGCTACTATCTCTACTGATGGAGTAGGTCCCTGACCATGCCTAGCACACAGAACAGGATATAATAGCAGTCACCTTGACACCAGTGTACAATGTCAAGGTTGCAAAGCTCTGTTGCCCTGTTTTGATAGATAAAACCTGGAGGAAACGGAGATTGCCTTTTCCAGCTCAGATCATAATGTCTTTTTTCTATGTAACATGATGCCCTGGTTCTGTTTTTTCAAAAATGCAGGTTTCTGCCAAAAATGACAATTTAAAGGGCAGCATTGAAAGGAGTTATCACTTTCTAGATGTATAAGTGCCTACGAGCAATAGCTTCGTTTACAAAAAAAATATTTGCAGGCTTTGCTTTCTATTATGAGCACCTCAAGATACCACTGGCATATTGCTGAGAAAGAAGCATTTCAGTTAGCAGACTTTTAACTCAAAAAACTTCATGGCATCATATGGAAGAAGGAGGAAAGAGACGTTCTTTCTGAAAGGGACGTGTTTTAACACTAAAGGTTTGTTTTGCTCATAGAGAAGCCATCCTTTTCCCTTTCTGGATTTCCTCTTCCCTTAAGATTTAAGAAGACAATACTGATCTCTTCTAAACAGTCTCTAATCTAATTGTTCATAATTTTCCTTCAATTCCTTCAGTCCTCACAGGATAGAAATAAAATGTATAACAGGCAGAAGGCAGTTACCAGGGGTTGAAAATAACAATGTCATTGCCCAAGATGAGATACCAAATCATCAGGCTGTTGCCTGCCCTCTACCATTTCTCTCTCCTTCAGGGTTTTAGTTATGTAGCTGTTATGTAGAGAGCTTGTATTGAACATTTCACTGTGCAGCTCATTTATTTTGATTCAGAGCATAATCCATTTGAGGCTTTATGAGGTTTTGGTGCATGTCTTGTGCATGCAGCTCTGTGAATTATGTTCCTGTAGGAATGTTGTCTATTAATAGCTCTGCAGAGTAGACACTGACTCTCTGGGAGGCTGCTGTGATAAAAAGCCTTATCACAGAAAGGTCATGTGCTCTTTCTATTAACTCTTTTGATGTAACTGAGAAAAGGCTGTAGCCTAATAAACTGAGGATGAGACTGGAGCTGGGGCTCCTTAGTCCTGTCCATGAGAGTAATACCTCTAATAGCCTTGCAAAGATACAAAGGGCCACATCCTGCACCTAAATCCCTCCAATCCCACGAAACTCAGACTAAATCAAATCAGGAAGCATTTAGGTACCTAAAAACTTTTGTGTATCTGGGCTTCTGAGCTTTTATCTACTTGTAGAGTAGGACATATAATACTCATAGGAGCACTGTTGGAATCAATCTATAAACAGGATGTGGTTGTTATTTATGCAAATATCTTAAAGGGAAAGCTACTTTCAATGCCAGACTTTGGTGTTAAGATATAATTCCTGTGTCATATTTACTAAAATTCTCTACAAAACTGTCCTTAAAAAAGTAATTATTTAATCTATTAGGAGGTAATTAAGTGCAAGCATAAATAATTCAGAAATACAGAGAAAATGATGGGCCTCTGGACTCCAGTGTTGATTTCTTTGACTCAGGCTGATATATACAAAGTTTACTTGAGATCTTTTATTTATATATGTGTCTGTGTCTACAGCTATATGGAACTCTGCTCAAGGATTTAGAAACTCTGCAATTGAATGTTACAGAACACACATCGTTTTCACAGCAGTTTGTGGCAAGAATCCCATGAGAAATGGTTGAGACAGCATAACTTTGTTGCCAAATAATAATGTTTAGTGACTCAGAAACTGCCATCTGTTATATAGACTCATAGCTTGAGCTCTGCATATTGAAACAGACCTTGAAACATCTGCAGGTTTCCTCATAGTGTTTAGGCTTAGGCATCTACCTAGCTGGAATCTCCCACCTCATCCTCAACCCTTCCCCCAGAGATATTCACTCATCATGGCTGTTTGGGGTTTTTAACCTCCCATAGCATATTATCAACCATATCCACTTTCAAAACAATCTCTGATTTCATGCTCTTGAGTTAATGCTTCATTTCAGCCACTATAACTTGATATTTCTATGGTGTTCCCAAGATGAAAAAATTATCTCATAGACTTTTGAAATCCTGAGGGAGGAATGAGAGTTGTACCACCTGAAGCACCACATGCTCCTGTCCAGATTACAGTGTTTGTCAAGCAGGCTGGTTTTCTGTTGGGCACCTGGATTCACCACAGCAGCCCCAAGCACATCTCCCACTGGGGAAGCAGCTGTGCAGCCCTCTCTGGAGCTGCTGGCCACTCACTTGGCCTGCTCTAAGCCTTGCTCTCTGGGTGCACCTTGGAAGATTGTGTGTGTGCCTGAAAATGTGCTGCAGGAGCAGAGTAAGACAAATGGTCTCTGGTAAGCCTGCAGACCTTAAACAATCTGACTCTGAAGTCTTCTGTGTGTTGTAGTCTTAAAAAATTTAGTCTGGTCTCTTCCCGCCCTCCCTGCTGCTTGCCACTTCTCATAGCAAAGAAGTAACCCCAGTCCCAGTGAGAAATGCTGCAAGAGGAAAGTAGGTCAGTGCATTAAATGATAGGGTGTTCTGGCACCACTCTCTCTCACACTGTTGTGATCTGCTGTGCAGAATCCAAATGAATCCCTGTGCACAGGGATCTTCCAGGCAGAGGTGAGCCACAGAAGCCTACTGAATACTCAGCATGGGTTGACTTTCATCTTGGATTTTCCTTCTTTGGGGAAGGTGAAGAAGGCAAGGAACAAAGGCTGGAAGCTGAAAATAGCATTAGACTTGATGGAGATCTGTGCAACACAGCTATGAAATACAGATATGAATGTATTGATGCAGGGGTGCTTGTGAAAGCACATTACATGTTCTGTTCCATTCCTATTATGTTAGAGTGGGAGTTAGAATGTTAGAGGAAGTGACAGGCGTATGGTTTTGATGCTTGGGTTTGTTTTTATACACTGAAAGTGAAGGTCAAGGAACTGAGAGAGAGCTCCAAATCACCGGTCAGCCACAGGCAATGCCTTTCTATTTGTTTATTCTGTAGTTGTTCCAGTATTCATAAAAATGCTGTAGTCCAGGAAAATGTCCTAATACATTTATATGATATAATATTGGCTAAGGATAGGAATAATCTACAGCAACTCATTAGGTTTAGCCAGAAACTGACCTTGTCTAAATATTACCACAAAATTGAAGTATCTTACAAGAAAAGTGGCTATGAATGAATCTTTTCTGAAGAAAGAGATTTTGCCTCTGATGTTAAAGAGGAATAAGATCTCTATAAAGAAGTAAATTACATCTAGAGATAGATTCTCTCATGGACAAAAGCAATGATTCTTCTAAAACAGCTTTACACAATAGTAAAATTTCATTTCTTACTTATTATTTTTTTTATTTGCTCATTACACAAAAGGAGACATTGTTTAATTAATTCCAACAGTTATTCACATTTTGAATTTACAGGAAGGTTTGAATTCTTAATGATGATGATGACTCATGAATTAAACATCGCTGAGAAGCTTTCACCTCTGTCTCACCAGTGAAAATCCAGATATGTGATCCATACCACACTGCCTTTCCCCTTTTTACTGGTGGTATGTATCCAGTGTGGGCACAGTGGCAGATATTTGAGCAGCCGGGGCTGGTTTCCTTTGGAAGCACAGGTAAAGGAGAAGATGCAGGAACAGGACTGAAACTGAGAGCAGGGCCACAGAGCTGCAGAGAGCTCAGATGTTACTGTGGCCCTTGGGACAGCCATGACAAAGTATTAAAACATGGGACCAGCCTATACTATAGAAGTTTTGCTGTCATAAAATGTCAGTCAGGAGTGAGAGCCTTTTCCTTGTGTGGCAGTAGCAGTATAGCTCCAGTGCAAAGGCTGCCAAAAAAGTCCCTTTGCTGCTAAAGCATGTTCTGCTTAAGGACTAGATACAAGCCACGAGAGCAAAAGAAATTTATTTTTGGCCAGCTCCTCATTGTGCTTACTTCAGGAGGAATGGCTTGTGTGATTGTAGCTTTTAAATGCAAAAGTACTGTAGGGCAAGAATTAGAAGCACATATCCTCTCATTTTTGTCCAGGTCAGATCATGGCATGTGAATGGGTTACAGATTAATTCATGATTTAATTTTTGCTAAGACAGCACTGAGATTAGTTCAGAATCCTTGCACCAACATTTAGTGGAGAAGTAGAATTGTTTCATTTTATATACAGTACATAAAACTGCCTTGGTACTACATGATTAAAAAGTGGCAATCTGACTTCAATATATTAAACAGATTTTCAGGAGGGCTTGGGAACTATCAACCAATAAATCTGTATCAGGAAAACGGTACAAAATGTGGTGAAAAGTAGACACACAAGGGTGCACATGAACAAATAAGGTATGATACAGAATTATCATTGCTTTTCCAGAGGGACCTCATCCTGTGGAAATTTATTAGAGATTTCTATAGGGTAGTTACTAACATGTGTGAAAAGCTGATATAGTAGGTCTGAATTTCCTAAACAGCTTTTGCCAAACATCTGAAAAGGAACAAAGCTACTAAGCAACATGATTGTTCTTATACAAGTCTGCAATTCATTAAGAAACAGGAAACAAAGAGTTGGATTCCGTGGCCTAAAAATAAGCACTTTGTGTCACCTGGGATGCTCCAAGACACAAAGCTCTCAGACAAGACCTGGGATTTAAGGGGAATGTGCTTGTTGGCACTGTACGAGCTAAGCAATACACAAAATTATGTATGATGTTTTTCTCTATACTCTGGATCTCACTTGAGCTGTAGGTACAGACAATGGGTTTTTGCAGGGAAGGAGAACACTGCAGTCTCCTGGACATCAATGCTAGAGCCAGTGCTGCCCGGGTTGTTCATGAGTGGCCTGGTAAAGGTGGATAGACAATGATGAAAGGAAGTTTCAGGGAAGAAATAGAGCTTGCCACAAAATAGTGTAAAAAGATCACATTTCATAAATTGGATGATAAAGTGCCATCTGACACTCACTGGTGATAAAAGCAAAGCATCACACTCTAGAGAACAGCCCCGATTTCACATATATGGCTGTGAAGTAGCTATTGGCAATCACAAAAGACCTTAGAGTAATTTTGGACAGTTCTACCAAAATGTCTGTTGAGTGCTCATTGAGGATCAAAGAGGGGAAAAAAGTGTATTAGGTAGTGTTGAGGATAGAATAGAGCAGAAAAAATATGGGAGAAATAGTGATGCAGCTGTAAGAGTCAATGGTGTGCCCACCTCATGAATCCTCCATTCCTAAAAAGGATGAGTAAAGAGAAAGGATGCAAAAAAGGAAGGCACCAGTGATCAGAGATGGAGTGGCTTCTTTCCAAGTCATGGCTTAATAGGTTACAGGTCTACATCATGAAAAAGAAATTACTAGCTGGAAAGAATATGACAGAGACCTATCAAATAAAAAGTAACAGAGAAGGTAGACAGGGAAAATAATTCACCTTTTTCTCCACTGCTGTTCCATATTGCCAAGTGGAAAAACAGGTTGAAAAGTTCAGAATAGGGGAATTTTCTGCCATGATCCCTAGCTAAGCTCTGGCAGCAGGGTGTTGTGGGGACAAAACTCTCTCCAGGTTCAAAAGCAGCCAGAGGAACTGACAGAAGCAAAGTCCATTAGCACCTAGGACACATGAGCATACGCTTCTCGTTTGGGAAGTGCGGAAGCTGTTGATTGCTGGGAGTGCATTCTGGCAAAGTACCACTGTGTGCTTAGCCTGTTTTGATAGTCTGACTTCAGCATCTCTTACAGGTCTCTGGGCAAGAAAGGATAATGAGCTTGAGGAGGCAGCAATCTGGCCTAGTATAGCTGTTCTTACTTTTCTAGCGTGGCTTTTCCCCCTGTGAGAGAAGTGCCTATTTGATTCAATAGCTCCCCTGAGATACAGGTGATAAAAACAATAACTTACATCTGGAAGTGAATTAAGCTTCAATCAGTAGTGTCCCAGTTTTCCATTCTGCAAACCTGTGAGACTGCAAGCAACACAAGCAGTACAGGATATTAATGCTATTTCTTATCTACTAATACCTTTTACCTTCTTTGAATGCTGCATTTCTCTAAAAAGTTTCAATCTATCCAGCCTCTAGTTATCTCTTGAGCTACTTGTGTTTTAGCTTGGTGTTAAAGTGAGCTCTTCCTCCAGAAGTGAAGGAAATTAAAGAACATCTTTTAGACCTTATTTGGGGCTCTGTTAACCCATTTGAGAGAAATAAATACTCCCTGATTATACAAATTTTACAAAAGTGGTGGAGGGGGAAAGGGTGGTGGATAGAAATAAGACCTCTTTTTTTTTTTTCTTTCTTCATTTCTGCAAGTGAGCTTTATAATCCTTGAACTGTTAACCTTGCTATCAGCTCTTAACTTCAAACAGTAGATTTTTAGATAATTTTTCTACATTTCTGATTCCTGACCCTCCAGTTCTTCAGTTTATGATGCCTTTGTGGGTTGACACAAAACTCTTCAAATTCTGACTTGCTACAAAACAAAGATGGAAATTGTTAATCCACTTCTGACTAAAATTCCATCTTGCATGGATTTGAATAGTTACCATAATTTCTTTCAAACAGCAAACGTATCATAGAATCCAAATGCTGAAGGAAGATATAACTGCTAAGTTGCTGATAAGATATTATCAAGAAACTAATGCGGGTTTTTCTTCATATAGATGTTTCTTGGACTAGCCAACAGGAGAAGCTCTTGGGGAAATTGTTAACCAAATGCTGTCTGCTGTTGTCTGATTCCCATTCTCTGCTGTAAGCAGACAATGTGCAAAGCAATCAGTTAGGAAATGGCTCCATGTCCACCAAATATTCATAGGCATAAATGACAGCAAGTCCACCGTGTCCTCCCTGGTTTGTTTTTCTGTTTTGGTCTTGGGTTCCTTGGGGAGTTTTTTGGGTCTAGGTTGTTTTGGGATTTTTTTGAGTGTGGATAATTTTAATGAGTTATAAATGTTTTCTCAGAGGAAGTTAAATCCATATTAAAATAGGTTGTCATATAGGCCACAAATAAGTACAAAACCAAGTTAAAATACTTCTTTTTTAACACAATTCTTCAATATTTTTGTTGGACAGTGCTGGTGGAAATGTGGTAGGACAGAGATTTAATGGCAGAGTGAAGTCAGTGATCCTCACTTACCTGAGATCAGAGCTCTGCAGAAGTAAACAAGTGCATTCAGTCCCTGGGACCATGAGGGCCAGCGCCTGCTATTGTGGCTTTGCATTATCTATGTATTTTGGGGGAATCTTCTGTCTTTTTTCTATTTCTATTAATGCACCTCAAGGAGCAGAGAGGCCGGATTGGTTTCTTTGAAAAACAGCAATCTTCTTGTCTTTAGTCACTGCTTAAAGATATTAAGATTTTGGAGAAAGACAAACATACCTAAAAGCTATGAATTTATTTGGAAGAAAAGAAACCATTGAGTAGGAGTCACTCTCAAGTCAGCCATCTCAAGAAGAATAACTGATGATTTGGGGATGGGATTGCATTATTGTTATCACAAATTCATAAATGGTGCAGTAAATAGAATTGATTGTTTGATGCTTTTTCTCTCTCAATTTGAGAGTAACAGAGAAAGTTTCTTTAGAATCTAGATAATGAGCTTTGCAATGGGGTGGCCTCAGGAAATGTATGAGTTAACTGTTCTCTTTTATGTCTGTCATGGATGAATGAAGAGCAGTTGGAAAATTTAATGGAAATAAAGTATCTGCTCTGCTGAATATGGAAAATATAAACATGGACAATCAAACTATTATTTGCTACTTGAATGTTGTGGTTACGTGGCACTGGTCACTAGGGAAGGTACAAATTGAACAGTTTCACAGTGCAAGAGCACTAATTATGCAGGAATTGTCTTGGAGCAGAACAAAATGCAAACACCCTTGCTGTACCATCGCCCTTTTCCAAAGGTGAAACCAAAAATCATTCCTGTTTATCAACGACACATCTAATAAGGTCCTGTTATGTTAGGATGTACAGTATTTTATCGTGAATGTGGTTGAAATGTCCTTGCTAGAGAAATTCCAAGTATTTGTTGCTAGGGGTAGCCAGCAAATTGACAGATCATACTGTGCTGGCAGAGCCATCAGTAAATCTCAGTATTGAGTTTGGGCATGACAGTTTTTCATTAACTTTATTATTTCCCAGCCAGTTCAGGGCTCAAACTTATATTCTGCTGTCCCAAAAGCTCACAATAGCCTGTAGATCTGGCCCTGGTCTTGTGTTTTTCTCCTGTTTACCCCTGCTCCAGTTTGGACAGTGAAAGTTATTGGTTTGCAGTGCTTTTATAGCCTATTACTATTTTTGTGATTCTATAGCAACTAGAATCCTTGAAGAGGATGTGGGAATTTTCTGTCCATTTCTTTTTGACAAATATCTGTCACTTGGTTTGCCTACTCGTTCCCTTGTTGCTGCCTACATAGCCTTCAGTTCTGCCCTGGAAAGATGGAAAACTCACAGAGGCAGGAGAAAACCTACTCATTAGTGCTGACATTTAGAAGCTGGGGGTGTATTACACAATTTGACTGCCTTGTGGGGAGCAGTTTATGACATTTCTGCTTGCCTCTGCCCCTCACTCCCATCCCTGCCTTGTGCTTCATCATTTCTCCATAGTTTTACTGATAGGATTGTTAAAATATTTTATTTTTTTTTAATGTTTCACTTCTGAAAGAGAAGGCAAGTAAAGAGAAGCTTGTATCTCCCAGACCAAACAAGCTGAAGTGTATGGATCCAGTGGTGCAGTAACAAACTGCTTTCTCTGCTCCAGGCTGGACTAGATCCCTTGAGCTATTCAGGGCCCATCGTGCCAAGCATTGTCCCTCTGCACACACATTCCTGCTGATCCCTGATCAAAATGCATGCAGTAACTGCACACAACCAGGGACAACATGCTCTCAGATGAGGAGGTGATGGATGAAATGTCCAGCTAAGCTGGCTGGACAGTCACTGCATGCTGACTGCGTTCCACCCAGTAGCTAAATGTCCCACTGCCCATGCAGTGATGTTGATGGTGTTTTCCTAGAGGTGTAGGCACTAGTTGAAGCCAGAAAAGACATCAGTGATATCTCAAGGATTTCAAAAGGAAATGACACATGGTGAGAATGCTATCTGTCACTCCAGGCATAGGTGTGTGGGTGTTATTCTGTATGCATGTTCCCAGGGTGAAGATGTTGTTGGTAACTGTATGGCACTGGTGATATTTATTTTTGCCTGTATCTGAGTAAGTCCTTCTGATGAAGTCCTCTCTGTGGTGACATGTGGTGTAAATGTTTGGCATATTGTAAAGCTCACCAATTTGGCTCAGGTGAACATAAAATCTGATACTGAACCAAATGAAAACTCTGTTGGATTGCTTGGGTAGCCTTACCTAGAAAAAAGTCAGTTTGGGTCTGTGAGACCGTCTCCTTCTGTGGTCACAGCTGAGGGTGGGCATGTTTTTAGTGGACCTGCTTTACCACCACCTAGGTATCAGAAAGCCATCAGCCTCAGCAGCTCTCTGCTCTGCCCCTGGCTGTGCTTCTTGGCTCAGAGGGTCTTGCTAGATTTTTTTCTCATTCCTGGGAAAGTTTGAGGATCTCTTGACCACACTTGTAAACTGAAGTTTGGCGTTAGGTTATACAAACTGCATGATGGAGAATGAATATGATCATGGTAGAGCAGAGTGTAGCCACAGGGCTTTCTTTGGGTTGACTTGAAGGTTGGATTCATGGAGATGGCTTGAACAATTTCTGCCCTTAATTCACACCACCAATTTTTTTACAGAGGTCTTTATCAGTGCCAAGCAGAAATAAATGTGACTGTGAGCTGCAGCTTGTGAACAATGCATAAATTTGAAGTCAGTAATTTTATTTCACTTCAGTGTGTCAGATTGTAAACTCTGGCAGGTAGATACTCCATCTGACAAGCTCTTCTGCAGGAGTGGCAATATTTGAAACAGGGTAAAAAGAACAACTGAGGGTCAGCAAAATACACTTCATGTTATGAATCAGAGCCTTTTTTTTTTTGTGAGGGAGATGGATGAAAAGGTCTTGATGTGGCTCAGGTTTTAAGCTCACATAAAGGGGGTTGTCTTTTTCCAGAAAAGCTGACATTTAATTTGATGTAATTTTCCAATGAAATACTGAAAACTAAGGTCTTTGACCTAGGGAACTGATGGCCTGTTGGAATATCTCATGGGAGCCAGTGTGCTAATAAACAGAGCTTACAAGTTCAGGCAACTGTTGTGAATTTCAGTACTTTTATCAAGAGTGCTTTTTAAGCTTTTTATAATTTATGGGCAGTTCCAGTCCTGGGCTCAGTAATGCAGCTTTGTACTCTTTTACCTGCTGGCATTTTAAGAGTGCCCTGTACTTGGTGATGGGGTACATTCCCAGAGTGCTGAGGAGACTCCTCAGGATGGGGCTGCCTCAGGCTACCAAATCAAATCAGGATCTCTCTGTTTTGCACATTTGGTTTGATTTGATAGGCTATAGGAAGGTTACACACCCATCTATGAGAGTCTTCCAGGCTCTGTGGAAAAAGTGGTCACAGGATATTTCCGGGCAGGTTTTGCTTTGAAAGCTGCTGCTGAGCACTGGCTTTCAAGTTTTATACTGCTTTGGGTCGTTTGCCTGTTTAAATACCAAATCCAGTGCAATGCTGTAAACAAGGGAGCAAACAGCTACATAACTATGATTCCCAGAGGAGAATGATCTGTTAAAAGGGGAAAGTGCTTGTTTTGTCACAGCTGAATTACTAATATTCCTATAAATTGCTTCTCTGGGGTTGTGTAACGTGTTTGGCAATGTGGCAATAAGAGATGTTGAAATGGGGAACAGACTTAGAGGAGTAGAAATGGAAGGAAGCCAAGCCAAAATATACAGTGAGCCTTTTCCAAAGACAGGTCAGCAATGATCCAAGTGTATTCCCACAAAATGGAAGTTCAGAAGGGAACTGTAAGCAGTGGAAAATATTGCATGCTCAACTTATGTTACAAACTTCGGTCACTCTGAGTTCACTACAGAAAAAAATGTTTCTATAGCTTAAAGTCCTTGCTTATTCATTTCTTTTCCCTTTTTCTTCTCCTATATTTAAATATTTTTGTGTTGGGTAAACTAAACTAGGCAAAAAATATTAACTGTTTTTCTAACACAGGAAACCTTAACAAGAAAAATACTACAGAATTTTTCATGATAACATTTTGTCAGAATAATACCTCCATTTTTCCTGAGGAGGAAGGCAGATGAAAGGAGAAGTTTTATTGAGTGTGTTCCCACTTGGCTTTTATCTTTATTTTAGGCTTGAAAATTACTTGCTGCCTTGCTGGTTTCTACCATTGATGAGCTGTGTTTGCACACCTGTCTATTTTCTCTGAGTAGGCCCCCATGAAGAAGACTTTGTCATGCTTATTAATATTTAGCTTGTCTTTATTTGTAAAACTACTGTTTGCAGTGTGCATATCTGGTACCAGTGTGCTATCTAATCACAAAGTAGATGCAACTTGTGTTTTTCTTTTGTTTGAAAGCAGACAGAAGGCATTAGAAAAGATCAGAGAACAGCCTGCTCTACAGTTCTGACACTACAAAGAGAAAAGACAACCTGGTAGTACCAACAGCATCAAACTTCTGGCACTGATTACACTTCTAAGTCAAGCATTATTAAAGGAGACAGAGGTGCTTCCTTTATTGAGAAGGGGATTTATAGCAGGAGTGTAATTTAGATAAACTGGCTGACCCTTAGGAGGTGCATCTGACTCTCACTATTACCTACACAGAACCTGAAAGACTTATTGTAGGCATCAGCAATTAGGTGTGAATATCCATGTCTGCCTCAATTTCTCAGTAAATAAGGAAATGCTGTATCACACTTGTTCATGGGGTTTTATTACTCTCTTCAGAAAGCAGACCAGGCATCTTTGTAGATTGTGCCTGCTCACATTCTTACAAAATTAAAATAGGTCAGTAAACCTTCTCCCATTTCTGATATCTGTAGTTGGTCAGGTTGCCCATCTCTGTTTTCTTATCCCTGTGTTCAATTATTCTGTTGTCCCAGACAGACCTTTACATGTTATACACTCAAAGTGTCTCCAGGCTGGAAGCTTCTGCACTCACTTTATATTGAAATCAAAGTAAAGGAGAGGAAGAAACATCTTCCTGATCTGAACAATCCTGGGCATTCCACTGATTTGGAAATTCCTTCTGCAGGCCAGTCATGTCAAGGTGGTCAGCCCTGCTAGTGCTCTGGTCCCTGTGCTGCTGCCATGGGACATCTGAGGTCAAACTCAATCTCCTGGTTCTTAAAGGCCTAAATAACTGGGGATGTAACCACTGCCAATTCTGTCCTGCCAGAGCATTAACAGAGCTCTTTCCCACCCTGCCCTTTAGTGGTTATTGTACATCTCTACTCTGTGGGCTTTTTCCTCATGGAATCCTAATTCCATGTGTGATGCTCCTTTGCTTGGGTGGCTACTCAACCATGTTGAGGATGTGGGAAAGTGATTCCTTGCAGTGTCATGTTTTTCCCAGAGGCTGCCACAAGGAACTTGTTTTTAACCTTGGTAGAAAACTCCCCTTCTCCCAGTTGTGGGAATTCAGCCTTTTACTGATGAAGCTGGTTTACAGCTACAGATTTCTATACCTCTTGGCTATGCCTTTATTTATCTGTTCCTTTAAAATATCCTTTTAAATAACACGTTGCTAGTGTTCACTCTGTGATGTGACTGTGGGGATAAGAGGTATATTTTTCTCAAAGATATATATCAAGAAAAGCTTGTTATTTTCCTTTTCAAATTACATGCACTGGGGTCTCCAGCTGCTCTGGAGAGCAGCTTCCTAGCTGGAATGCTGGATTCACCATCCTACCACCTCTGCCAAGGAGAAAGAGATGAGCTGGCCTTCTTAGGGCTCATGGAGAAGCAAACTAGCTGTCTCTTGGAAAACCCAGATTATTTCAAAAGCAAAATGTCTAGTTAGGATGAAAAGCCTGAAGGTGTATTTCACAGAATGGCAAGCGAAGAAAAGCATTAAATCAGACTGTTTTTATGGTGCTGATCAAAATATTTTGGAATAGTTTGTTGTACAGCATAGGAATATTTCCTCCTAGATCAGGGAAGAATGAGCCTGTGTCCCCCCTCCTCTGGCAGAGCCTCATGATATTTACAGTTTGACAGTCTCATGCTTTGGTTCTGTACAACATTGCTCCCTGGATGACCTGCATTTCTGGTACTAACCTATAATCAAAATTCCCATGAAAACAGCATTGATGTGACCATAGTTTCTCATAAAATACTTTGGAATAAAATGGAAGCTAGTGCTTCAAATTGCAGCTACCCAAGCCTCCAAAGCCAGAAAAAATGAACAGTTTAATTCAAAAACTCAGAGATGTATGCTTTAAGTCATCTTACCTGTTGATTTTCTTTTTTCCATTTTCTCAAAGATAAAATTAAAAAAGAAAGAGGAAGCTGACTCTGGGTTTTGAGGTTTTTTTTGTTATCTAAGGAAGAACTTCAAAAAGTAGCGGCTTCCTGAAATCTTCTTTATAGACCTTATAACAAAAATAACAATACAAACCTCAGAATAAAAAAAAGTCCCACCCATAGCTGTGCATGAGTATGTATAATATGGAAAAAGAATAACTATGCTCTCCAAGGTCATATTAAAAGCAGAAGTGAATAAAAACTACTTAAATATGGCTTCACCTTTGCTTTTTTTTTTTGTCTGCAGATCCCACCTGTGGTAACACATACAGCTCATGGAGTACAAATTATGTGTAGTGGGCGTTCATGTGGAAAATCTGTATGGCTAAAGCACCCTGGCAAACCACAGTTCCTGCTGGGTGAGTTAAGAGTCTGTCTTGAAGGAATGAGGGATTCAAAACTCCCCATGCAGGTGAGTGTAAATCTCTTTCTCCTTTCATGGTTTTAGCTTTGCTGGTGGTTTTAATTCCCAATTACAAGCATTCATTGGAATGAAATGAGAGTCTCAAGGTGTTGCTGCATGGTTCATTAACCCCAGGGTTTTTGATGGAGTCCTTCTTTGCTGTGGTTAGCTCTGTTCTCTGGAGTGATCCTTAACCTGCTGCCAGTCTCACCTGCACCACCATAAAGGGAAGGTACAGCCCGTGCCAGTTTGCAGAGGGAGCAATATCTCATGGCTTCTGAATCATGCCCTAAAGCCCAAAGGGGCTTTTCTTGCATCACTGTTTTCTGTACTAAGCAATTTTCCAAAGTAAGAACTCTGAGCACATTAAACTTGAGCTTTTTATTTGCTTTTTCAGTATAGTAATGAGTTGAAAGTGTTTCTGCATTATGTAATTATATAATTCCATGTTAGTGTTTTGGTTTGGTTTTTTGTTTGAGTTTTTTGTTTGTTTGCTTTGTTTTTTGAGTTTGTTTGTTTTTTTGTTTAAGTCAAGAAATAGAACCCTGACTGCTGTGGTGAATTTATCCCCTAAAAATTTGTGCAGCCCATAAGGAAGAGATGGGAGGAGGATGATGATGATTTGTTAAAATTAGTCTATCCCTGAGCTTCTGGCAAAGGATTGCCAAGTGTAATTAATGCAGCAGGCTTCAATAATGGATTAAAAATATATTTGTAATGTAGATACACATGGATGAGGTTAACTGCCTCTTTTAAATCTTCCAAAGGAAAAAAATTATCCCTTTTGCTTCAGTAAGTATGGAGGTCATCTTAAGGATGAAACCCAAAGCAGGTAATTCAGCTTGATCAATCCTTTGGGAAAAAGCTTTTGTCTTCAAGAGCCAACAGAGAACTGCCACAAGCACCTTGAATGTCTGCTGAAGACAAAACCCAAATCTAGTCTGGGATGCTGAGGTGTTGTTGCCTGCAGTCAGCTGGTCTCATGTC
Organism: Polioptila caerulea; assembly: GCA_013397295.1. NCBI lineage: Eukaryota > Metazoa > Chordata > Aves > Passeriformes > Certhiidae > Polioptila > Polioptila caerulea. The sequence continues at coordinate 4,720,226 of VYXF01010446.1, forward strand.
TTTGCTATTGTAGGCTGTAAAGCACAAACATCTGGCCTGCCTAGGTAGACATGAAGCAACTCTGCTGCCAGAACTGCTCTACACTTTGTGGGATCCTGTGTGGCCTAGTGAGGAGGGGTGTTACCTCCCTGTGCTGGGCTGCCAGGTACCATCAAAAACTGCAGACTTCAACCCATGTGAGGCTTTTAACAGTTCACAAAGATGGCTTCATGTCTTGCCCTGGATGGTTGAAAATGTGTCAGTGGACTTTAGCTCTTCCTAGACATAAATTCCCTGGCAGTCTGTGCCAGGTTGCACCACCAGGTCCCTCGGCTGGTAGAGGGAGGGACCCTCAGCACTCCCTGGGGTTCCCTTAGGACAGGCTGAGCTACTCCTTGGTTTGCTCCCCGAGGTTGCCCAGAACCCACCTGCATGGAAACGTGGTAGGCACTGCCAGGGCAGTTTGCCCATGTCACACCAGGCTCGGGGCCATCTGAGGATGGGGCAGCACAGCTCTACACAAAGCCCTTCCTGTGGGGCAGGGATGCCGTAGGTGGTTGCTAGCAACCACTTCACATGCTAAATAAAATTCCTCAGCAACAGAAAACAGAAGTTATGATGGTAGGCCAGCTATGTATCCAGATATACAGGAATATGTCCTTCGTCAGCCTCATGTAGGGCTATTAGAGAAAAGTTTTGGGGTTGTGAAGTTTTCTTTCAGCTGAAACCAGAGGTAAACTTCTACTCTGTAAAAGGCATCTATTTTGGGAGGGCAATCACTCATTTAGTTTAAAAATATTTAGTTTAGCCCCATGTTTTGCTCTCTGGAAAAGGCTCAGCAATCTGAGCATTATTCATGCAAACCCCACAGAAGGTAAACTTGCTAACTATGAAGTTTCAAGGCTTTGTCTGCACAGGATAAGTTGTGTTTGTGCTACTGAAGTCAGTAACACTATACACTTGCACATCTGCTGAGCATCTTGTCCACAAGTATCTGCAATAAGCTGGCAGTGATATTTATTTCATAGAATGAGGTTGGATTTTTTTTTTGTTATTCCTCTTCGTATTGTCCAAGATACACACATCAAGAACTGATTCTCATCCTCTGTGTCCGAGTCTGTTCTCACATGAGAACTATCTGTGAATGTGACTAGAGAATTGGGCCTCTGGCCAATAAGACTAATATTTTACAGAAGGACATATCAGGCAATGTAAACTGCCCTCACAAGGAAAGTTTACATGTCTGAAACGTCTAATGCTTTTTTAAACTTCTGCCTCTCTATCCACTGCCAACTTTCTCCAACTAAGACATCCTTTCCGATTGTAAATTATTCTCACATATCTAGCCAGAAGACAGACTGTGTAGTTGCTGGCCTGTCTCAAATGGATGTGGCAGGTAATTATTAGTCTCATTAGTAAACAATTCGCAATCAGCTACACATTTTTGGTTTAATTGTATGCATGACAAAAGAATATATTAAACTTTAATCTGCAGTTTCGTTAAACAAGTGAATACATTAAACTCTCTTTTGCAGTTCCATAAGCAGCAGAGGAGCTAACATTCAATACACTGAGTTGCTCTAAATCTTTGAATCCTGAGGTTAGTGAAGAACTCCATTTTCCTTTTTTTTCCTGTATCCTGCTCTTTCGAGACCTGAACAAAACATCACACCCCAAGATGATCATGATTGTGCTCTACTGGGAAGCAATACTAAGAGTGTGCTAGATTTTCTTAGTTCCACCTACATTCACTGCCATTCTCAGATATAATTTTTCTCCTCCTTTGGCTCACTCTGCCTCTCCACTGAGGATTATAGAGTTCCTTTAGAAATTAGCCCATGCTGCAATTGCCAGAGAAATGCTCTTTCTCTCTAGATTCATGGTTTGCTATTTTTTTCAGCATGTAATAGTGTGTGCATGCCTGGGGACTCACAAAAACCTGAAGTCTCTCATTATATGTTCCCCTGCTCCTGTCACAGGTGTGCAGAATTTGAATGCTGGCTCTATGTTTTTAACTCTTATGCAGCCTTCAATACTACACTGACTTCCACCTCAATCTCATCTGGTTTAGGTGTGGGGGTTTTTTCCTGCAACACCTCTTTGTCTCAAGTTATTGTTTCTTTGCTCTGAAAAGCTGCTCCAATTCCCACACTGCTTTTGGAAGCTAAAACCCAGTGCCATGTAGGAGTTAAAATACAGAGGCCTGGGCTGTATCCAGGACCAGAACAGTCAACACACAGAAGCAGCTTCATAAGATACAGAGGCCTCTAGGATGAGGACTAGGTCTTTGATACTATATATGTGCATAGGTCTGTGCCTGCATTGCTTTCCTTTGTCTCATATTGTCTCATTGTATTTGCAAGAACTTACAATACTCTTTTTTTTTTTT
>VYXF01010446.1:4722600-4780911 GCA_013397295.1 Polioptila caerulea
TTTTTTTTTTTTTCTTTTTTAGCAATAGTGGCCTCTTTCTAAGAGGATTCTTTATTACACAGGATTTCAACAGGTGATAGTCCCAGGTGTGGTGTCCTGCAGGTTAATACTCCCTACCTATGCAAACTTAATCAGGTTTTTTAGATGCTATTTGAACAATATTGACACTGTTTTTCATAAGACAGCTTAATTATAATTCCCTGCTTATGAAGTAATATCATTTAAACCACAGCTGTCACAAAACATAACAAATTGTGATCCAATGAGTGACATTATGCTCAGCTGGTTTGTCAGAAGTAAATATAGAATTTATGTATCACATGTTCTTTAGGAGATCTGGATTGTTACAAAAGTAATGCAGAACCACTACCCAGGGTCAACATCACCAAGAAGTCCCAGACCAGACTTGTACCGTGGATTTAACATTTGTTTGCACATACCAGTGTGTGTAATTTCAGACTGTTTTCACTATGCCTCTTCTGTTTTAAACAAAGTTTTCAACAATGAGTTTATTTAAAGAAGCTTTCTAACACTAAAAGCAGACAGTAATGGAGTGTCTCTGATACTTTACTTGCTGGCAATTTCTCTTCCTTTGGTGTCCTCTTGCTTACACCAAGTTTTACATTGAGCAGAACTCGGTGTTACTGTTGGCTGCCACTAGAATGGGGCTCTTCTCCCCCCCATTCCTTGTTGTGCACAATCTGGTTACAGTAAACAGCTGCTAAATATCTGGTCAAGGCAGGAACTGGTTCAGTGAACAACTCAACACCACACTAATCCCCCACAACAGCAACTAGTTCTGTTGGAGGTGAGCAAGCCAAACTGATGGAGCTGGACTGATGCATGGGAGGACAGTGGATGCTGCAGCCCCCAAGGAAGATGGGGAAGGATGGCCTTCTCCTCTTGGTGGCCACCCACTGTTACAGCACATGAGCTTTAATGCACAGCTGCACTCTATTTTTTTCCTCCTACAGGAATGGTTCCTGTTTTCAAGGTTTTCTCATCCTCTGCACTATGATGCCTTTAAGTGAAATATACGCTTTGATATATTTTCAACACAAGAACAGGTATTCCAGTTCCATAGGCAATTGCAAACTTTTCTGTTTCTCAAGACTGTATTCCAGGGAGTCTGTCTGACGTTTCACCCATCTGTATTCCACATGAGTCAACTTTCTCTGCAAAATCTTTATTTTAGATTCAGATGTCACATTAATCAACGTAGTCATGTCCTGTTTGTAATAATCATCTCATCTAAATCCAACATAATATTCCAATCAGTGGAAGTATCTAGCTCTTGAATTCTGATATTTTTTCCTTTCCTTAGCTGAAATTTCCTTTATTTGGAATATATGCGCTTTGGACTAGTTTAGGGTATAGTTTTTTTCCTTTTAACAGACTGGTGTAAAAATGTCTGGTTTTCCTACAGACAGACTAAGTTTTTCCCAACAATTGGACACTGCATCGCTCCCACGTGGGCTCCTTACCTCCTGAGAGGTTGGGCTGTTCAGACTTTGTAGAATAAGCACACCCACTTGCCTGTGCTATTAGCTGCCTGAGAGTCTTCCCACCAAGATAGGTAGAATCTGTACATCTAATTAATCTTTGTTTCTTCCAAGTTTAAATCCAGCAAGTTTTAAAAAGTTTGGGTTTCTGATTCCCATTAAAACACTGATGTGACTAAAAGACTGTAAGCAGTCCAGAAGAAAGTGTTTGACTGCACAGCTGACATGCTTTGATTCTCTGGAAAGTTATAGCTACTAAAAGTCTCTCTAATGCCTAGGAGACAGGAAAAAAAAATATAAAAACCATGGCTGCTTTATGCTTTTTGGTGTAGTTTTGAGGTATTTTGTTTGGCAGTGTGGATTTTTTTTGGAACTCTGTACCTTGTCATGAAAAGACTATGTAACTACACAAAAGACATCGAGGTGCTGGAGTGCATTTAGAGAAGGACAACAAAGTTGGTGAAGAATCATATGGGAAGTGACTGAAGGAGCTGGGATTATTCAGCCCGGAGAAAAGGAGGCTGTGGGGGGCCTTATCAGTCTCTAAAAAAACCTGAAAGGAGGTCAGAATGAGATGGGGATTGGTCTCTTCTCCCAGGTAACAAGCAACAGGACAAGAGAAATAAGCCTTAAGTTGTACCTGGGAATGTTTAGATTGAATATTGGGAAAAATTTCTTCACTGAGAGAGTTGTCAAATGCTGGAACAGGCTGTCCAGGGAAGGATGGGGTCACCAACCCTGGTGGTATTTAAAATTGTAGGTTTGGCAACTTGGGCACCATTTAGTCATGGACTTGGCAGTTTTACGTTTATGGATGAAGTTCATTATCCTGGAATTACAGAATGGATTAGGTTGGAAGGGACAACAATGGGTCATCTGGTCCAACTTCCCAGCTCAAGCAGGGTCATCCTAGAGCACATGGCACAGGATTACATCCAGATTCTGGTTGGTAATGTTCTGGAATGTCTCCAGTGAGGGAGACTCCACAAATGCAATCTGTTCCAATGCCTGGTCACCCACACAGTATGGAAGTTCTCCCTCATATTCAGGTGGAAATTCTTGTGCATTAGTCTCTTCCCCTTTCCTCTAGTCTTATTGCTTGGTCTTTTCCAACCTAAATGATTCTATCATTCGTTTGTTACATTCCTGGAAAGTTCAGAGTAGTCCATGTTTCTTACATACTGGATTTTTTTGTTTGTTTTTATTTCTCTCTTTCAAAAGTCTTTTTTCTATCCCTACCTCAGCTCTGCTAACAAGGCAGCAAGGTTAGGTGCCAGCTAACCAGAAGTGAGTATCAGAACTTATGACTTAGAGGGGCTGTAACTAAGAAGCATTAGAAGGATGAGTCCAGAATGGAAAGAAAGCAGAGCATGTCTGGCTTTGGAGGCTCCAAGTCAAAGCTCTGTATGACTAAACTCCTTCTAGACTCCTGTATTTCAGCCCAAGCCTTAAAGCTAAAAGAATTTGGTAGCTCTGCTATTGATTTGTGGATGCAAAAAACCAGAAATTTACTTAGGTTTGCCTCTAAGCTTGCAGCCATGTGATTATCTTTCTAGGAATGGTAGTCACAGCTCTTCTAAGAACCCAATAAAAATGGAGCAAACATGTCATTGTTCAGTTCTCTGTAACAGCATTCACATGGCTGATCCCCACATCTATTAATACACATTATGACTTTAAAAAGTGACTTGAAACTAATAAAAATACAGATAGTATGGTGCTCTCTTTCTTTTCCACTGAACAGACCCAAAAATACTTTGGCTCATGTTAGATAACACGGTGAAAGAGAAAATGCTTTTTCTTTGATCCATAAAGTTTGGACTGCAATGTAAACCAGATGGAAAAATCCCAGCAGAGAATTTTCCTTTCTTTTGACCATTGAGAGCCATCACTCCCATCACATGAGCTCAGAGAACCCTTGAGCAGCTCTAGCATATTTGCAAAATGAGTTGGACTGAGAATTTTATTGCTTGAACACAGTGGCTGCATGGAAATAATTCAATGATATACCTATCATATTGTCTAAGGAAAGACTGAATTGTATAAAAGACCTTTCACTCTAGCATGCATCTGAGACAGAGTGACTGGTGCCAGGAAATCAGGAAATTTGTGGAATTTGCAGTTTGACATGCTTTATTTTTAGTCATCCTAAACACTAAAGGCAGCTAAGTGCTTCAATGTCTGCTGTACTTCATAATTTTGTCTTACCCTACTGCAAACAGTTTTAATAAAATGTGTGTTAAATTAATCCCAGTTTTACCAAAACAATTTCAAAAGAACATAAAACAAATTGTAAACTGAAGTGGAACAATCCTGAAATACAATAAGTTTGTAACAAGCTATTTATCAGACACATATGTTCCACCTTTAGGTTTTACATGCTGAATATATTTCATACAGATACATATTTGCTGCAGAAAAAATACTGTTAGGGGAGCAAAAACATACTGATATGTAAAAAGGCTATGTCAATACTTTAATTGCCTGATTCTTTAAAGTGTCTCTTTTAAGACTGATGTAGACTGGCATTTACTTTACACTTTCTTAGCACTTTGGTTATTTAGTTACAGTTTTATTACTCTGATGCTAAAATCTCATGGTGTTCTCATAGTCAGTTCCCAATCAACAATGAAAAGCAAAGTCTCAGATTGCTTTGGTTGTGTCCGGGATCTCCCCCTTCCACCTCATCAGACATCACCATCCTAAAGAAAGGCCCTGCTGGAGTATTTACACAGAATGGCTCATCACAAGACCCACAAGGAAATTTAAGAAAGATAATTCTATGGAAAATTTTTATATAAAGGAGTGCAAAGCTGTTAGTGCCTGGTCTGTCTCTGCTGTAGCTGTCTTATCCACACCTGTAATTTTCTGATTGCAAATTCAGCAGTAATGGCTCTGTTTCTGTGTCATGCATGGATTTCTGCTGGTCTCAGTGGTGACCAGCAATGGGAGGTGACCTCTGTTTTAACAGATGACTCCACCAAGGGTGACTGTAGGCTTCTGTTGCTGCAACTCCATTCTTTTTCATGAGTTCATTGCAATACTGGCATGAACCAGAGCTGGGAGAAGATTCAGGGCCAGACACAACCCTGTGTATTGAAAATACTTCAATCACACTTTCTCTGTAGTGGGGCTGTTTGTTGGCAGCATGTAGGCTTCAGGTCCTGGAGTGGTGAGCACAGGCAGGCAGATGTATTGCATTACAGAAACTGCCATGCTTGGCACTTTAAGGTGGTGTCTATTATCTTTGCAGGAAGAAAAATATCTTGCTTTGATAAAGCTTTCTGATTCCAATTGTGCAGAAAACTTGTTCACCTGGATTGACTGCTGCATGCTCGGGTGTTAAACTTGCCAGTGCAGGGAGAGCTGCATTCCCACGTACAAGCACATTAGATAACTCATCTGCCTTTAAAGTGATGGTGGCATTTATTTTGGAGGTTAATTTGATTATATGAATACAAGTGTTCTTAATGTTGCTCTGTTCTTTGCTCTTCAAAATTCTCATTAGGGTGTGGATCATAGAATTTTACCTTTTCCATTAAGAAATGAAAATTGTCCTGCCTAGATCCTAATAGATATTTAAGGAATCAGTCTGCATCCCAGTAGGGCCTTTTCTGTTTAAGTAGATGCAAATGACCCTCTAACAGGTGGCTCAGTGATCCAGTACAGCCAACATTTGCATACCTATTTTGGGCTAAGTTACTGCATCGTGACTGCTCTTGTCCTTGTGTGCAAGCTGGAGTTTTAAAGATGCTGCAGAAATGCAAGACTTTGTTCTTAGCTTGTGCCACTGGTTTATTAGCTTGAGCAAACACTTAACAACCTGCTCAGTTCTTTGAAACCCAAACATGTGAGACTGCAATGGGGAATTTTTCCAGAGAAAGCCATGGGTAAAGCATAAAGCTTCAAAATGAACTTCAGGCCCATACTTGTTATTAAATTGATGAATGAGTACCCCAACCCAATGGAAGGGAAGGCAACTGCATTGTGTCTAGTTTTATAAAAGATATATGTTTTTATATCTGCTTGGTAAGGCAAAGTTAGCTTTGGACAATAAGAAAGCATTCGGAATAAGAATAATTTCTATTTCAGTCACTGTTTCTGCAATTGTTACCATAAGGCTGAATTTAAAATTTAGGTGTTTAAACAAAAAAAATGTTAAGACTTCCAATATTTTTTTCCATGCTCAGTGTGTTGGTTTATTTTTCCTTTGCAAAACTCAGATATTGAAGAATATAAAGTAGTAGTTCAACTGGGCTAAGAGAACAACTTCAAGCCTTTCAACTGGACTGCCAGAGGGCAAAGTTAGGAGGCAAGTGTGCAGTGCGAGAAAAATATGTAAATTTTCTCCTATTCTCTCTTTTTTTGTTTCTAAAAATGTTTCATTCTGTTGTTCCTCCATTCTTTCTGTTCAGACCTGTGTGATTTAAACACTGCTGCAGACCAGCTTTGGTACTCAACGGGGTTATGTGAGTCATGGTCAGTGGTTTTGAGGTTTGTGAAAAAGCTTTTGGTGACTTTTGTCTCCAGGGTTATAAAACTGTAGTCCATGACAATTCATTGGAGACTGAGGTTTTTGCTGTAGTCACAGATTATATTGCAACTCAACACAAGGAGACTTGGGATCAGTCCCTGCATCTTTTCTACTTTCTATCAACATGAAGTCCCTAAACTGCAGGGCAGTTCTTACCCTTCCCATTGCTGCCATTTCTGGGTTCCAAATTAAATGGATGAGGGAACAGGATAATGAGGAGCAGTGATCACTGCAAGCTGCTCTCCATGGCAGTTCAGTTTGCCCACTTGTTCAGGCAAGGATGGAGGCATTAGAGTCCGGCATAGAGACGAGGATTCTGCTTCCATCTCTCAACAAACCGTTGCACAATTTTGGGAAAGTCACTCTGCTCTCTGCCCTGCCCTCTTATTGCTTATGAAGTGGGACTGCTGGGCTCCCTTTTTATTTGGGGGTGCATTGAAAACCACAGACTTTGGTTTATGTGTGAGTGTCCTGAATGAACAGATTTTCTCTTTTGCCTTGTGTAATTGTCTAACATGATAAGCCTAAAGAGTTCTGCTGACTAAGAAAAAAATGAAAAGAAGAAAGAAAGGTAGAGGGAGGTCATCCTTTGCAGCAGCCTTCCCCACTGAAGTGTCTGCACTCCAAGGTCTATCTCCAGCACAATGCAACTACCCATAAAAAAGATCCTCTGAGTAATTTGAAAATCTTCATTTGAAACAACTGTAATGTATGATGTTAATATGTGGGTAGCCCTAACCAGTCTCAGAATATTTTTATACTCTCAAAGTGGGTGTACTTTTGACTAGTTATAATGTTCTTATGTGAAGAATTTGTCACCCAGGGTGATTTGTTTGTGAAATGAGGATCTTCCAAGTCATTATTGAAATTATAATCCTTTGCCACAAAGAATTTCTGCTGTCCCTTTCCTCCCTGGCCCATCCCCTGCTGAAACTTGAGTTTGACCTGTTCACCACTGAGATAATCTGTAAGACCCTTGATAAGGAAAGGACATGCAAGTGATGTGTGTACTTTATAAAGCAGGGAATACTTTATATTCAATTTCTTTAGCAATTTCTAGTAAAGTAGTTCAGGCAAAACCAATGTGTAGAATAACTTTAGCAAACATGAAGATAGAAGTTGAAAGTTAGGTTTCCGAAAGTGGTGGGAAGGTAGGCTTAGCCTATGGTTCTGTTGAAGAATTCTTCCTTTTATTAGAAGAAATAGAGGTGGATTTGGGGAATCTCTTGTTCTCTTTATTTTTCATGTTTTGCCACAGCTTAAACAGTGAGAAAGTACTTATGCCACCAATACTTTGAATACATTGATCTTAGTGCTAAATATTAATATATTTTTCACATTTCACCAGGCCTCTTCTGCTGCATACATGGCCTTTTTTATTCTTTTAGCAACCACAAATAGAGCACTTTTATGTTTGTTATATCCACTGGTCCCCAGATTCCCATGTAAGTTCGTCAAACCTTCAAAAAAACCAATTCATTGCTTAGAGATTCAGTGTATTTGATACCTGCTTCAGTTTATCTTGGTCTTTTCTCCTTTCACAGGTTTGAAGTCAGCTCTTGCCCCCCACTGCTCCATTTTCTTGCCTTCTTTTTTTTCTTTTCTTTTCTCAACCGTAATGTGTATTTTATGACTTTGTCCTTTCTCTTGGCAAGTTATCAGTAGCTGTATTTTGAAACACTCTTGCTTGAGTGTTAATTGTCCTCCACAAATTAGCCAAGGTCATTGGCTTTTGAATCAATGCAATCTGCAGAAACAAGGACAAAACCAGGAGTAAAAAGGAAAGCAAAATATTCTCTTGGCATGATAATTGTCTAATACACAAGCAGGTAATATTTGGAGTGTAAGTCAGTGGTGTGGCCTATTAGATATTGATTCAAGTGGAGGCTTAAAATGTGTAAAGATTCGAATCTTACTTGGAAAAATCACATTTTTCTTTGTTGCTCAAATACCTGCATCTCAAGCATATCTTGGTTTATCCTATGCTTTATCTTGTAGCTATGCTACTAAAAACCTATGCTTGTTTGTAGCATAGCAGCAAGATAAAGGCCAAGTCTTTGAGCTAGACTGTAGTGCATTTGGTACTAGTCAAAAAATCTTCTTGCTCCAAAAACTTTAAAATCTATTCTCTTTAAAAGTAGAATAATGAATTACTGTTTGATTTGGGGGTGTTTTTTAATAAAATTTAATGCAAATGTTGAATAAACAACAGAAGTGCATCTGTAGTGAATGCTGGGAGGCAAGAAAATCACATATGACAGGATGTTCCAGCCTTTCTGTATAAGCCTGCCACTCCAAACAGATCCTTTGAAATCAACTCAACTCATAAGTGCAGATCTGCATATCTAGGTGTTAAACAGCATATTTTTCTCAGCAAATCTCTTCCTCATGAAAAGTATCTTAGTTTTGAAAAACACATTTTTTGGAATAACACTTTATTTTATTTTATGAGAGTATTTTAAAGTGTTTGGATTATACTAGAAAATAGCTGAAAGTGTAGGTTTTTTCTATATATAGTAAGGCTATACTTTTGAGGTGTGAGCAAATAGGAGAATTTATCCTAAAAAAGTTACAAAAAGCTGAAGAAAAGGAAATTCTAAATCAAGGTCTTAGCTCGGTCCTAGACACAGAGAAAGAAGATGGTGTGTAAAAACTACTGTAAAATTCAATTAAATGAAATACATGTGAACATGTGTGTTCATTAAGTGGGTATTTATACACATTTATGGTGTTATTGTTGTACATGCTTTAGTGACTCAAGCATGTAACTAAAAGCTGTGTTTAAGACTTTCAAAGGTCTAAGTGACTTAGATTTTGTTTTCAGCAATAATATTGGCACTCATGAGCCTTTATTTCCATGAAAGTTAGTGCAGCCATGTAGTCCCAGGTCTTTGAAGCTTTGATATTTACAATGGGAATTCTTATTTGTGTTTGTTTATATGCAATTTAAAAATGAATATGGTGTAAAAATGAATATACATGACAAAGCAGCGCTCACTAAGAATGTCTTTCATCTGAGCTTTTTTTTCTGCCTTGCTGCCTCCTCCAGATATCAGTGGCACAAGGTACCTTGAATACAGAAGAGATCAGGAGGGTGCATCTCTAGGGTCCCTCCCTTAGTCTAGAGGCAGATTAGATGCCAGCAGCCACCGATCTGTAATCTGGTGGAAATGCTGTAGTTGTGTGCACTGAAGGCCTCTGCTGGCAGATTTTGTCCTTCATCAGGTCAAAGTGATTCCATCAGTATTATGGAGGGCCTGAGAGCCAGAGATGGTTTGTTTCTGCTCCTGTGGCTTTGCTGATAGCTCCTCAAAGAACAAATATGTAGAAAAGGGATGCCTGACGCTTTCTATTTCTTTTCCAAACTGTACTATGCCCTGCTTGTAGTTTACATTTACTTCCAGTGAATAGGTATGAAAGGTATATCCCATACTTGACTTCTGTGAGAAATGTTAGACACAAGATTTAGAAAATATGGGTTCTGAGTCCCTTAATAGATCACCCACTAATAACCAAGTTCATTTGTGAAAAAGAGCATGGAAACCCTGCTCAGGAATACCTAATACTGCATGACTTGCTCTGCAAGGTGCACCCAGACAGTGGCAATATGCTTTTTGTGGGAGGGTAGCCAGGCCTGGATGACCACACTGAAGGCCAGTCCTCTGGAGGAGCCAGTCACAAATACTCCCACTGTGTGAAAGGCCCGTGGCCCAGCAGTGCACCAGGGCAGACCAGGGCTGGGTTGGCATGAATGCAGTTTAAAATGCCAGCATATTGTGCCCATGCCACAGCTGAGAAGATTACTGAGGTGTGCCTGCCCCCCAGCTCTACAGCCAGGGCTGTGGCAGTGACACGGGCTGGATGGTTCAGGCACACTGGTCAGTCTGCCTGGTGACTGGGGAGTACAGGGCTGCTCTGCTGCTGCAGCACTGATCATGGCATCAGTCCAAATGGGGAAGTGCATGCCACATTCTCCCTCTCCTGTATGGCATGAGGAGCCCACAGGGCCCCTTCTGAACAGTACCAGTGTCCAGCAGGAGCTTGGTTCCCAGCAGCTACACTCTGCTTTAACACAGCGTAACAGAGAGCTGGTCAAAGCCTGTGTGTGCAGGAGGGACAGGCATTGCTACTTTGCTCATCAAGTCCACATCAATTTATTCAAAAATAACTGCCTGTGAGGTGGTGTCACACAGCCTTCTAACTTCACTGTTGTCTTTCAACTTCCTGTACTGAACCTTCACAATCATCTCAAGAATTGGTGGGGAAACCTGCATTTGTCACTAATTTTTGTTAAAGAAAGCATCTGAACATGGATATTTCCTGATAGACTTCAGTCAGAGAAAGAGCGTGGAAGATTTTAGATCTTGAAAGCTGAAGGTCTGACAAAGTTGTCAGCAACTGTAAAGAGTGGATATAATGGAAAATATTAGCCTGAGGTAACAATGGATGGAGCAATAGCAACACCTGTAATTATGATTATAAGTGACAAAACAGAAAGGAAAACTACATTCCAAGGGATTTAAGAGATTGTTTGGTTTTTTTTAAACCTGGGCTAGATTGTCCCCTTCCATGTTAAAACCCACAGAAGAGGATTTTTGGGAACTGCTACATGCTGATCTGCTGATCTGTCTCAGACTCATCCCTGAGGCAGAATCTCTTTTTCTGCTCCCCAAAGGTGGCGAATTTTCTATTCCAAGTAGGCACAGAGATGCCTGAACTATCTTATTCAGGTCCTGCCCTGATGACCTTTCTTACTCCTCACCTTACCCCTACACCCAGTTAGCCTATTTTCTTTGGAAACACCCTTGTAGTGTCTTGGTTTGTTGGGAGTAGCCTCTAGAATGGAAAAGGAAGAGATGGAAACTATTCTGCCTTTGGCCCCTGGCTGCACAGGTTATACAGAGAGGGAAAGGAACAGCAGAGATGGGTAAAAATCAGATTTGGCTGGAAGGGAAGGATCTGCACGGAGTGAAGAATGCTAGTACCTGGCTGCTGGCTTGCTGTTTCCTTAAAATATTATAACTGCCCTTAGGAGTTTGCTACAAAACAAAATAAAACAGCACTGTGTTATATTAACATTTTTTATAGTATTGTATTTTTAATATAACTTTTGGCAGCATGTGCTGAGAAGCAGAGATTTTCTCTGAAATGTGGGACCTCAGAAGAAAGGCTGTTTGTCCCAAAGTGGCATGTTGTTTCTTGACCTTTCACAGATGTTTCATAAATTTGTCATCCTGAGCTACAGAATTGCTTTTGTTGGGATGTAGAAATAACTCTGTACTTGCAGAGCTGTTGGTGACATGACTCATGGTCCCACTGAATAGACTTGGACTAGTGTAATAGCTGGATAAAGGGAAGGATTTTTTTTTTTTTTTTTTAGGGTTTTTTTGCAGTCTGTTGTAGTAACAAAGGAGAGAAATTGCTCTACCTTTTGCTTTCTCCTCCTCCAAGCAGTGGTAAAAGTCCTAAATAAATTCATAAGAAAAATGAGTGATGATCTGTAGTGAGGATTTATTATTTTACCAGTTACTTGAATTTCTCCCTTAAGATTGCACAAAGGGCAATTGGAGGTGTTTTCCTCATTCATAGAGCAGGGTGTAGGCAAAACCAGGTAATGAAGAGCAAAGCTCAAAACAAATTACGACACTGTGAAAGAATCTGCCTTCAGTCACGGGGGAGTCCTTATAAAATCATCCAGTTTATCAAGAAAGCATAGTCTGGGATTTATTATCTAACAAATGCTTATTGTTTTTAATATCCAGTGAGTGTTTTGCAGATTCATGTCTTAGGAAATGAGGCAAACATTCCTTCAAGCACTTGCTGGAACTGTCTGTGGCCATTGTGGAGCCACCTCCTCTTACCCTCTCCTAAATGACAGCAGGCACCTTTAAGACAGCCAGCTGAGATACTTAGTGCCTCTCTTGGCTGTCCAGGTTGCAGGACACAAAGAGCAGGTCAAGCCACTCTTTTGGACTGCAGAAACCTAGCTGAGGACACAGAGTTGAGTACAAGACTGGAGGGTGGAGGGCCATCTTTGGACCAAAATGAACTCTGTTCCTGAAAGCCACTGCAGATGCAGTGGCAGTACAGCAAGGCAGAGACAAGGTTCCCTCCAGAGAAAAAGTTACCCCGTCCTTGCTGTGACAGACACAACTATCGTCCTAACACGGGTCAAGGCAGCTCTGATGCTGGCAGCTCTCACCACCTTCTCAGCTGCATCCTTTCATGTCGCCTCTGCATCCCTGCTGGCTCCCTCTTTTCTCTCAGCCTGCATTTTGGTGAGGGATGAGGACATGGCAGTGTTTGCACCCCCGCGATAAACGATAGGCCTACAGCAACATGCCAAAGAAATCTTCCTCTAGCTGCCCTGCATTTTTGCTGGTTTGAGCTAGGAAGGTGTTTTAACTAAATGATACTCCCAAAAAATAAGAAACAAATCCTCTTTTGCATATTACTGAGAGAAATGAATTATCCTGGAGTTGATTGAATCTAAGTGGAGGTAACACTTTCCCTGAGGACCCGTGCAGCAGTGATGCACATGGCAGGAAGCACTTGGCTTGGCCCTCATGGTTCTGGCCAAGTTTGCAGGGTTGTTGTCAGAAGTTGTGCCTGATGCCAGGACAGGCAAGCTCAGGTGCAGCCTGTATAAGTCCTCAGGGACACTCTCAGAGTCCCGCCCCGTGGTGTCTTTTTCAGAGGCAGTTCTTAGGGCTGCTCTGCTCTTGGTTCCTGGGAGGACAGAAGGAAAAGTAGTGAGACAGTGGTGTGAAATCAAATGAGATGAGATGTTATGTTGGTAATTATGGGGGGAAATCCTCTAAAAGTCTGGAATACAACATATAAGTCCTGTCACTTACATACTTCTTTTGTATTGATGCAATTTTTAAGTTAATTCTTTAAATTCAATACTCAATAAAAAACAAGTGCAATGGAGCAGGAACTGAGCTTCAAAACAAGTGTGTTGTAAATATTCCACTACTCCCAGGAGCAGGGAGTGAGGGGAAGGGGCTGTTCCACAAGGAAAGTGGCAGTGACCACAGAACAGCTATGAGGGTGGAGGGTCTGCTCCGGGGTGTTCCAGAATGCATCCTCTCCATGGCACCTTGGAGATGTACCAGGTGTTGCTCCCGGTGTTTGCTTGCAAATACCAGAGAGAAAGGCTGGCCTGCAAGAGTGTGTTTTCATCACTTGCCCCATTGCTCAGTGTCAGGATTGGAACAGGAGCCACCTCCCATCTCTGCGAGAGAAGAGGTGTGTGAGACAAGTGGTGTCACTGCAGAAATGTGCTGAAGGGGTCACTGGCCCCTCCAAGGAAATCTGTGTCTGGTTACCTGCTCAAGGATGGCCAATACACCAATACACGTGGATGTTCAATTCCTCACCAGTACTGCCGTTTGCTGCCCCAAGCACTAGCTCAGCTCCTCACTGCCAGAATTAAGGGTGGCCTACAAAGCTCTCTGTCTCCACAGCCACTAATAATGCTCCACCAATTTTCAACTGCCCAAAATTTACACAATATGGATGGTGGCCTGTTGGTTGTCTTTGGTTTGGTAGCAAAGCACATTGTGTATTTTAAAGTTCATTTACAATCTCTGAGGTAACTAATGCTGACTTATGTGCTTCCCCTGTGAAATTCTAGTCTTCTGGTATCGAAATGTCAGGCCTGCTCCCAGCATGCTCATAGGACCAGGCATAAGCACAGTCAACTTGTCACAATGCACGTCTCTCACTTCGCAATATCCCTACAGGGCAAGAAATAAAGCCTATTCATAGCCTGCCCCTAAAACCTTTTAAATCCTTCCTAATGGAGACAAGAAAAGCAATGGTTGTAGGAACGGCATCAACAGCTGTTGGAGTCTGAGTTGTAGAGTCCAACTTCTCCAATATCACTAGTCAGCAGAAATCAGAAGTGTCAAGCCTGGTGGCCTTTTTGGGACAGAGGCCTCACGAGGGCAGGATCGACCCTACTCACCCCTTCTGCCCATAAATACTCTTCACTCAGTCCTTGGAGCCACTTGTGAAGACCACAGCAGATGACCAAGGCTCCCAGTCTGGGGAACTGGGTGGGGTGTGGGGGCTGTGTCTCTGGGACCATTTTTGGTTGCTTGGCTATGCTACTTTCCCAATGCAGTGCAGCCATGAGCCTTCAGGCAGCATTGTGCTTGAAGGAATTTTTAATCCAGCCCAGCTAATATAAAGGTCTGGGCTTTCCTCTTGACAGTATTGCTGTGTGAATAGGTGGTTAAGAAAACAGAAAAGCATCAAACAAGCCGTAGGAACCACCATGGTAGGTCAAACAAAAGTCTTTCCATTGTAAGCAAAGCAAAGATACTGAGAGGCATTTCTCAGGTATGTGCTCGCAGTTTCCTGGCCACCAGCTGCTGCTCAGGGACGTTCTGTTCCGTCACACTCCAGTCTGCACCTCCTGGCACTGCTTTGGTTGCACATAACATTGTCATTACAGCAACTCCCGGGATTGCAAGAACGGATGGACGCTTTGCTGTGTTTATCAGCAGAAAGACAGTCAAAGGCAGTTTTGTTTGTGAGCTTGGCATGCAGGTTTTATTCCCTGCAACAGGGAAACGACGGGAACCGACAGAGTTTAGCAGAAAAATAGAATAGTCAGGGGAAAGAAACAGAAAAAGAAATGTATCTGATTAATTTTGCATCTGTTCTTACTTATGGACTATGCTCTTGTGTTGACTGGTTACCTCAGATTCAACATTCAAATGTAACGCATGAATTATTTTTAACTCCAGCCTGGTAAATATCAACTATCTGCTGCTCAGACTGCCTTAGCAGATAAATTGCCAGGCTGAACTGAATTCATTAGCCAGCAACAGTAAAAATATTTACAGGACAGGAATCATCATCAGAGGAGGGAATTAAGATATCCCAAAGTGCAAGCAAACACACCCTGACATTTCCCCAAAGGAAAAATTAGTCAACAGGACTATGAACTCCCGAACTGATCTGTGTCCCCTCAGCTTGGCCTCCCTGATTGTAAGCTGGAAGAAGCCTCCACCCAAGCAGGCTGAAAACATCTGCTGCACAACAGAAGCTTTTCCCTGCACATCCACCCACCTCCATTTTCCCAATTGCTGGGCTCATATGAAAGAGTTGTCAGAGCAGCAGCTCCCTGTCAGGTGGTCTCTGCCCATGAATAAGGCTTTATTGACAAAGTATCTGTGTGTGCTATGTGCTCAGACGTTTTGGTGAAGGTCACATGGCGAGTGGGGCTCTAAGTCACTGAGTCTTTTGCCCGAGTACATCCTTCATGCTCAAGTGCATCCCAGAAGTCAAAATAGAGTCCTAGAGACATGGATCTTTCCATAGCCCAAATGTTCTGTAACATGCTTTTTTAATTAAATAATAACGAAAACTAAATGATCCCTTCCTTCTTACTCATATGGTTCTTCTTAGAGCCACCTTTTTTCTACTATCCTACTCCTTTTCCTTCTCTTCCTCTAAAACAAAGAAGCTTCCCTCATTTTGCTCCAGCACAATTTCCAGGAGCACTGCTTGCTTCCCGAAAGCAGCACTGCCCCTGAATTCCAGTATTTCAGATTTGAGAGATGGAAGAGCTTGGTGGGACCTTTATAACAGAATTCTTTTCCATTACAAAGAGCAGCTTGAGCTGTTCTTGTACTTGCTGCTGCCAGCAGGTTTTACAAGGCCCCCAAGAGGTGGGACAGCAGATCAGGGCACCTCAGCGAGTGGTTTCATTTGCATCTTGCTAGAAATGCAGTGGT
Source organism: Polioptila caerulea (assembly GCA_013397295.1). NCBI lineage: Eukaryota > Metazoa > Chordata > Aves > Passeriformes > Certhiidae > Polioptila > Polioptila caerulea. The sequence goes on from VYXF01010446.1 coordinate 4,738,389, forward strand.
ACCAATTCTGAGTCACCTCCTTTGCCCATGCTGGCATCTCAGCTGTGCCTCACAGGGACATTATTAAGATTTCTTCTGCCAACTACACCAAGAGTTGTCTTGATTTGCTTTGGGGTAGAAGTACTGCTGAAGACCTTAGAGACCTTAGGAGAGAAATATGTTTCTTAGTTATATCAGGTGGGCCCAATGGTCCAGAATAGGTTCCCCAGCTGATGTTTTTCTCAAAATGAGATTTGTTTAAAAATTAATAGTTAAAGTTCAGTTACCTAAAGTGAATCCATTCTTATAATCTAATGAGAAAGCTGGGCCAGAATTAAAAAATAGGAATGGGACTGTCCATGTAAATATAAGAAAAGGAGGGACAAGTGGAAGAACAATGTATAAACACCCCTTGCTAAAAGACAGAGTTTCTCTTTCCCTGTGAAAACCCTGAGAGAGGGGAGAGATGTACTTGGGCTCAGCCTCGTATGGACGTGGCACAGTGGGAGCAGGGCAGGATGGCAGCACTGTCCTTGCACTTCTGCAAGGATGCTGCTCTGTACAGCTGGGTAGGAGGAAAATCTCACCAAACAATGAGTTACAGGCTTCAGTCTGGCCAGAGGTGTCACTCCTGACTTGGCTACTTGGATCTGGAGGCCTATGGTCCAAACACAGACTGAAAGTTGTTCAGAGCTGTGAGTGGAGTGGTTCAGGGCTTCCTCTGGGTAAGAAATAAGGTCTTGAAAATGTTTTTACTTGGAAGCAGTTGCTCTGGTGAAGTCTCAGTCCACCTCCAGTTCTTTTTCTGGTTTGAATAGACAAAATCCTGAATTTCATCTGGTCAGATCAAAAGGGATAAATCCAGTCATGCTGTTGCAGCTGAGGGTTGAGTCATGTGAAGACAGGAGGGAGCAGCAGAGTCAGAGCTCTTCTTTTTTTTTTCAGTATCTTGAAATATTTTATTAGAGACTTGGATGATGATGTAGTCTCCATGTATAACTTCAGAAACTGCTATAATCTGCCATACACTGCTACAATCTACTCCCTGATCTGCTCATCTTCTCAGAACTCCTCTTTAAACAGAAATGTTCCTCTACTGCTGGATTTTTTGACAGGTTTTCACTGCTAATAGGTCAGAAGTTAATGAAACTGGGTGCTTGTATTTCACATAGAAGTCCTGTTCCTACTAAAAAATTACTTGATTTGTACGTAAAAAAAAAATATAGAAATAAATAGGGATGATGATGGTGCAGGGAAAGTCTTTGAGCCAGGAAAATAATTTATCTGTTCCATTTTCAGGGAATCTATATGAAGATACAGATCCAGTCTTTTCTGGAAGCAAAGTGGAGGGTTCATTCAAAATGAAAGCAGCTAACTTGCCAAAAGATTTTGATTAGCCAAAATTTTATGCTTGGAAATTTACATCATTTCTTAATCCTGTTCCATAAAAATATACTGCCATACGTAAGTGTTTAACATCACATTTGTAGGAATTTGATCCAGTTTAACACATAGTAAATTAGTTATGTGAACGTTTCTTGCTTTATGCTGCTCTGTCTGTTCCTAATACTCCGCCTGTCAGAAATTCCACTCTGCCCACATGTTCCATCCCTGACATATAAAAATATAAATTCAAGATGAGAAGATTAGGACCACCCTGGAATTTCTGCTTTCTTTTTTTAAAACCAAACCCCTGTATTTTGGCTTTCATATAAGTTAAGAAAAAAAGAAAGATGATAAGAATTCATTCGCAGATGATATGGAATTGTCTTGGTTTGAATGACAGGTGTCTGCTAAGGAAGGCAGGAGCCTCCCTCAGAATGAAGAATGTAAACCCCCTCCCTCTGAATTATTGCAATTTTATAATCTCAGGCAAAGATATGGGAATAGAAATAACAGTTCTTTATTAGGCGAACTAAAATAAAATAAGCATGCAGTATTACAAAAAACCAAACCCACTGACAGAGTCAGAACACAACCTGACACCCTGTGGGTCAGGGTGTTGGGAGCAGTCCCATTAAATGGTGGCTGCAGCCCTCCTGCAGTGGCAGATGTGGCTCTGTTGAAGCAGTGATCCTGTAGAAAGGTGTTGATTTCCTCTGAAGGCCCTGTGGAGACAGATGGGCCTGGTCTTCCCCTAAGAATCCAGTGAAAAAGGCTGCTTTGGCATCCTAAATCTCAGGTTTTTATCCTGATTTCCTCTGAAGGCCCTGTGGAGACAGATGGGCCTGGTCTTCCCCTAAGAATCCAGTGAAAAAGGCTGCTTTGGCATCCTAAATCGCAGGTTTTTATCCAGGTAGAAAGGCTTGGCTCTTCCCCCTGGATGGAGCATTTCCCCATGGGATGATGTAATTTTATCAGTGACACTCAATGGCCCATTAGCAGAAGATCTCTCCCTGGAGGGAGGATGGGTGATGGAAGAGATAAAGAAAACTGCTCTGGCTGGTTTCTTATCAGCTGGCCCACTGGCAGATTACCTCTACCCCCACCCCAGTTCCAACCGATGGTGATGGAATACACACTTTTTGGTTACATTTTGCACTGCAACCCATGACAGGAATAGGGAGATTTGCAGCATACATGTCTATGTTTGTGTGGAGTTACAAGGCTCATGTCATGTTTTCAGGATCAGGGCAAAGAGAAGAGCAATGAGTTTGTTTTCAACACAGAAATCCTCTCACTGAGAAGTAGAGAAAAGTTTCCCAGGTGATCAAATCACATTTTAAACCAGCTGACTTCAGGAGCTAATATTAATTTGGGGGGGATTTGGGTCAGATATGAAAGGATTTGATCCCCACATAGTTAATCCTCCCAGGAGCTAATGTAAATGAAGACTGATCTGTCAGTTACAGCATTGCTTCACTACACAATAGAGCTGCTGAATTACTGAGGTTTAATTTAGCTTGAAAATTTGTTAAAGTACTCTGTTACTAGATCAAATAAAATGGAAGTAAATGACTGAATTAAGAAGGAAGTCTGGGTTTTTTCTCCCACACTGAGGATGGATTCCTTCGACTTAAATTGTATTTGGGGATCTTGTTCAAGGGTGAATCGTGGTGATGTTTTTGTATTTTTTGGTGAAAAAATGTAAATTCAAGGCAAAGAAAATTATCTTTGAATCTGTAAATTTATAGAAGCAGTTTTTAAGCTGGCAGAAAAAGAAATCCAAATGTTTAGTATCGGCATTTTTTCCTGAAATCCATTTGTTCTTTTGAAACAAAATTTAGCTTTTATACCTGAAGAATGTTTTGAAAAGCTTAGTGCTTCTTGTACTCCTAAAATGAAACATATCATGTCACGCTGACCAGAACAGTCTGTTTGACTGACAACAACACCTTTAGTGATTAATTTCTGTCAAAACTTGATGTTTTTCATTTCAGGTTGCTCTACAACAACACCTTTGACTTGAAGGTTCATATATCAGCCCCAAGTCTCTGTTTGTGCAACACTTTTCTGGGAGTCTGGCCTCTGAAAAGAGACCATGGTAAGGACTGGCCTATGGAAATGGCCCGACCAGTTGGAGAGAAAATTCCATTCTCAAAAATGTCCTCCTTACGTTTAAATTTAGTTAAAATTCGTGTCTTTTGCATCTTGCTCCACACAACAAATGTTTTGCCAGGCTCCATAGTGATAGTGTAGCAGTGTTTTAATAGCGTTAGAGAAGACAATGACATAGGCAGCTGCCTTAAATTACCAGAAGTTTTGCACTCTCTAACAAATACAGCTCAGTGTTGGCTGATTAAATGTGGAAGTAATTTATCCAAATGAAATGCTAGGCCTTTTGCCAAGATTTTTATGTGTGTGTGTGTGCTGGATTGGTCAAGAGTATAAGGCATGCTAAGAAGGGAATCTGCTAGGTTTAGGATAACGTTTCTTGTTGCTGACTACTACTTGTCCCTCCAGATTTCTGCCACTCAGCATCAGGGCATTTTAAAAGAGAAGAGTTGAGTGCAGGGCTGTTTCCTAAATCCACTGGTGTATTTGGTCTTCTAAGTCCTTACTGTCTGCTGCTTCCACACCACACTTTGTAGAATGCATTTTCACTGAAAAAGCCCTGGCTGCTGCACTTCATTTCTCCTTGGTCAGCTTCCCATTGGGCATTTATCAAATTCCCCTTCAAAGCAGCGCTAAGGTTCCTGTTGATTTCAGTAAGCACTGGAGCAGATTTTCATGCTGTATTACCCTGTTTGTTTTGTGGTGGCAGGTTAGTCTGGGGCCTTGCACTTTTCTGTCTCTGAGGAATTTTGAAAGATGCCTGCCTCTCTCCGTGCCTGTTCTCCCTGTTTCTCCTTGGACCCCTTTGGCACAGAAAGGTCTCAAAAATGTCCCTGAACTATTGCTCAGTGAAGCAGGCATTTGCTCCCCTGTCTTTCTGGATGTGTAGCAGAGAAGAAACCAGAGGGCACAAGGGCCACTGAGCTCTTTGGGGAGAAATTGCTGGAGGCACCAGGAAATTTTTTGCTTGCTAATATGAAACCGCATCTTGGCATGGCAGGCCAGAAGAGCAGTGAGCTACCTTAGGATCCCAGTGAATAAGATACTAAGGAAAGCTGATGGAATTTTGTCTCCAGCCTGAAATAGCTGCTTTCCACTAAACTAATCAGAGCTTGGCTGTGGGATGAGGACACAGAATCTCTTCTCTGCCAAACTGGGGCAAACCCAGTCACTGCTCTTCACCTCGCAGGGCAGTGCTCACCTTGGGACACATCGTGCTTCTCCTAGGGGCCATCAGGAGTTTGGCTGGAAGAGCAGGCATTACTCAAATGTATTCTTTGTGTCCCTCAGCTGAATACACCCTTCTAGCCAAGTGTGCAAGAACTTGAAACTTACTGTGTCATTCCTTCTTTTTACCTCTTTCTCCTCCACATTTATTTGTCTTTTCTGATGTTTAATGCACTGTAGTGGGTTTAGTAACCTATGACAGTAAAGATTCACGCTTGCATTTGTTGCAATTCATTGCTATTACCTCATACTAGAAACTTCCTGTGGCTGCTAGACAGATAAGGGATGGAGCTGCTCCAGAGCCAAAGATGCTGCTCTGTATTATTCAGTTATTTTTTAACCTTTTTTTGCGATGAATGATTGAGAAATAGCACTGCTGGTAAAAGAAAAGAAAAAAAAAAAAAAGACTTTGGTGTTTGCATCAACATAAAACACCTCTAGTAAGGGAATTTGTTATACAGGAGTAAGCGAAGTTGGTTTTCTTTATTTTGTTCCTCTTTCTGCAAGAGCTTTTATATAATTTGGGGACGGGGGTTAAGAAAAGCTTGGAACATTACTTTCCCTTTAATCTTTAGATCTCTCAGCTAACTCTACATTTTGTTTTCATGCTGAAAGGGAAAAAATATTTTCCTGGCAGCTTGAGAATGATTTTTCCATTAATCTTTCCTTTTGGAGCCAAGATACATTTTTTTCACAGAGATCTGATGTGACATAATACTGTACCTGGAATTTCACACTAAGGAGAGTAGAAAAACATTCTCAATTCTCACCACAGCAAGCACTCACAACTGGGCTCCAAACCCTCCAGCAAATCCAAGAAGCCAAAAGAGCAATTTAAAAAGGGAACAGGAAGGGAATATGGGGCATAGTCGTTTCCCAAGGGGAATGAAATGTCGTGCTACTTATTAAGGCCTTTCAAAGATATGCTGATAGAATATGGTATGTAGTGGCACAGGCCAACAATTATCTTGCTTGAAAGTTATCTCAGCAATTTGAATTCCTATTAATTAAAAAAAAGAAAGGCACATCAGGGCAGAATCTCAAAGTGTAAATGTGAGGAGCAATAGAAATGTTTCAGATTAATGCAATTCAAAGCAGAACAGAAACTGTCTCTACAATTAAATACATATGTACATGATCTTGGATTTATGAAAGATGATAGAATCCACCCATCTGCCTATTTTTGGCTTATCAATGTTTTCTTTCAACATTTAAAGTGTTTTCTTCAAAGCTCAGAGCTGGAGCATTTCCAGGCAGTTTAATTGTCCAGATGTGGAGTGGATTACTCAACTACGTGCAGTACAGAGAATACATGAAGGTTTTTGCTTGGAAGCCAATGAAAAGAAGAGAAATCCTTTCAAATTCTGACTTCGTTTTTAACAACAACTTGCTGGAATCAGTCTTGAAAAATTCACAGGCCTCAAAAGACAAGCACGACTGTCTTCATATATGTCTCATCGTGGTTCTGCGCTAAATTTATCCCTGGGTGCCCATGGATTCACAAGACACAGACACTCTGAGTTGGTTGTGCAGCCATGGTAAGGCCCATTAACTATCTGAAGGACTTTCATAAGAGTAGTAGACAGCTGTGCTTCTCCTCAAGCCTGTTTGAGCTCTCTAGTTTGTTTCTTGCTACTAAAAATCCCCCTACAATACGGAAGTACAGAAGACAGATTCAACAAAAAAGGTTCTTCTATCAAATATTTTTCCAGCGTGAGGAGATTTCTTGGTTGCAGTGCTTACCTGAAGTGCAGTTGTCTGTGCTCTCCATGGCAGTTAAATTTGTTGTCTCCCAAAAGCAAGATGTAGTGCATTTCATGCCCCCATGGCACACTGACTGCAGTGTCCCTGTGGTATCACAGCCATCTAGGAAGGGACCAGGAAAGGCAGGTATTTCCTATCTTTTTGACAGTGGTCTGGTGGCATCCATCCTACTAGCAAGACTTAATTTGTGGAGAACAATATTGAGTGAAATGACATTCCAAAAATCCTCTAATCATAGGATTTGATTTTTTTTGGCTGGTTTGAATTTTCAGCTTTACATGGTTCAGCTACTAGGAAAGACTAGACAGCCCTAAAAGTCAATCTCTTCCATTTAGCCTTGACACGTGCATAGTATCTGTTCAATCTGCCATCATGCATTGCTTCATTTAATGCTTCATTTAGTTTTCAGGCCCCAGGGCAAACCTGGCCTTCATGCAGAGTGAACACTACCCTCTAGACCTCTATTTCTGCCTCATATAGCATACCTGAGCTTGACCTGACATTTCGAGTGACTGTAGCCCATTTCCAGGGGTTTAATCCATTGAGGCAGCCAGGAGGGTGCTGGTAAATTCCTGATGTGATGGTGCCCTGCTTACACAGGGCTGGCATAAGATTGCTTAGTCATGTCACTGACAGCTACCAAAGGAGGAACCTGGAAGAGTGGTTATGTGGGAGACTATCCAATGAAATTTTTTGAGGTAGTCAGCCTTGACTGTGCTGTGGGAATACAGAAGTTATTGTTTTGTGCTCCATTGCCACCTGCACAGGCAGCATTTTATAGGGAGTGTGTAGAGGAAAAGCCATGAGCCATAACAGCTGCTCTTCCTTCAAAATCCCCACCTCTAGCTGAGTTGTTTCACTGCAAGCAGCCATGGCTGTTATGGGCTGTGCCTTTGTGTGAAGATAGCCCACAGAGAGTATGAACTGAGTCATATTCTTCATCTTATGCTGAAGTCCTACATGCTGCTTCCTTCTGAGAAACTCATGCTCACAGCAGGGAAGCTGCTGGAAATTCTCCATCTGCATCACCCAAGTCAGAGCCCCACTAAGCTCCCCAACCCACCCCAGCTGAGAGAAGCAGCCACTTCCCACATATGAGTAATGAAAATGTTTTTCTTACATTACAAATTCTAACAAATCTCAGCCCCTTTGCTGTATGTTCTGGGCTCCATGTAGGCTTACTGTTTTATTTGTATGACTTTCTGCCGAGCTGTTTCTGAGAACTGGAAGAATAGAAAGCTTATATGTGACAGAAAACCTATTACTGTGTTTGAAATCTGTTCCCAAATCTGTGGCTGGCTAAGCCTCACCCTGATGTTATTGTGTGGTTATGGATATTGCACGTTCTCTTTGCTGGAATGAGTGATGCCAAAAAGCACCCATTCTGAAGGTCTGCAAAGGGAAAAAAACAACTGTGTACCACTGCTGAATGCAAAAGTCAAAACAGCCTCTTTTTGACAAAATCCATCAGGCTCTATCAATGTCACAGTAGGTAGGAAAAGGCTGGGAAACCTGTGTAATAGTGCAGCCCAAAATAGGGCCATTAACACACAGAAATAGAAGAAAGCAAGACAAATATACCTCAGCAGTCATTTTTCTCTCCTCTTCTGTCTGTCCTCTCTCCTTAAACCTCACAATTTTCATTTCTCCTTTTAGCTTTTTATCTCTTTCAGCCTAATTTTATTTTCTGTCTGGGAAGAAGACAAGTGGTTTTGCTTGGGTCACTGAAAGAATTTGGGCTCTGCTGGGAGTGATTCAGGGAGCAACCTGAGCAACATGCATGCATTTCTAGGTGTTGTTATAAAGTTAACTATGAGCTCTTTGGTTTCATAAGGATTTTTTGGCTAAGCTATAAAAGAGAGTTTGTGTCTATTTAGGGTAGTTAAAAGTCTTTTGTCATGACCCAAATGTCCCCATGATCAAATGTCAATACTAATTTTCCAGAATCTCATTTTAAATCATTGCAATCAGCTAATATGAGAGTGTTACAAGCTACATTTGATCTTAGAAATGCCATCATTGCAGTGGCAGGTGAAAAATACAAATATTTCTGTTTAAAAAACAATTCTATGCCTCCCTTGTCTGCATTATTAACCTTCCAGCAAATGTCCTTGTGTGGCAGGAAGATGTAGTGGCTAGCAACAGGCACATATGAAGTAAAGGACTTTTCCTCCCATTTGCATTTCTTCATCAGCTGAGCTTCATAAAGGGGCTTTGGAACCATTCACTGCCTTTACTACCTGCCTTCCTTACAATAGTATGTCTGCTCCCTGATGATCTTTTTATCCATTCATGTTGACTGGCACCTCAGTGCCTGTGTCCTGCCCTACAATCTGTGAATTCCCTGTGACAATAAGCTTGGTTTATCCAGCTGTGACAAATTGATTTTGTCCTCAGGATCTGAGCGACATCTCCTCACACCCCTGCATGAACTCCATGCAGGTGTTGGATGCTGCAGACTTCTTCCCTCTCCCTCTGCAGGACCAAGAAGCTGAAACACCCCTTGCAGTTGTCTTGGTCTGTGCCTGACTTGCCCTGGGCTGAGGGACAACCACCAGGATACTTGCACGGGGCACAAGGATTCTGTATTGTCTTACTTTCTCTTGCAGACCATTTCCATGACTGAATCCCTCCCTGTGTTGTAGCTGCTGAAAGTGCTTTTGAAACAATGTCTTTCTGCCTGGTGTTCATGCCCACCAGTTTGGCCATCGCTGTTTCCTCTTCTTCCTTCCCTCTTCCTAGATCTTACCATGTCACTTGGCAACTCCTATGCATTTATCCTTATGACATGAATTAAATCTGACAATTACTGTGGGGAAAAATAGGCAGCGAGCTATTAATTTCACTAATTAACAGTGTGCAATTTCTTTGCTCTGTTCAATTTGTCTAGTTGATGCAATCTGCTTTGACTCTGCCTATCCACAACCAAAGGAACTGTCTTAGTGTTCAGGTGGCTTGCACTGCCCTTATTTCATAGCTACTGTTACTAGCAGGTCTGGTTCTTTTAGTGTTTGCTGACATGACTCTTCACTCTTGCAAGATGCATTTGTTTCTTCCAAAGTCCACCAGTGTGTTTTGAAATCGTGCATGTAAAGTTTTTAGTCAACATTAATATTGTCATTGTGTGGGAAGCCAGGCCAGCAAGACTTCAGGAAATATGGGAAGTCTTGAAAGAAAGAAATCAGGCTGGAATTTTGGTGTAGGGACCTCAGTTATAAAATTATCTCACGGTTTGGTAAGAAAATGAGGGCCAGTGCAATTGTTTTGTTGCGTGTTTGGGGTTTTTTTAATCTGCTTAATTTTTTTTTAGTAAAATGTTGTGCCATTGTTGCCATAATGGCATATTTGAAGGAGTTGAAGTACTAAAGGGTTATTTTGGGTAAGATGACCTGAAGTAACTTCTGCGTTTGAATTCACAGACTCACCACAGAGATGAGAATTTCTGCAGTTTCTTACTCCAAAGGNCTAAAGTGACTTCAGGGTCACAGAAGTTTGAAGTTTGAATTCACAGACCCACCACAGAGATGAGAACTTCTGCAGTTTCTTACTCCAAAGGCTTCTCAAACTTTGAGGCTGGTCATTATCTCAGCTCCTGGTTGAGCAAGATACACAACACACACATGTGGAGATGCACACACACATTCAAGTGTGCAACAGTAGTTTGGAATGTGTGATCCAATGCCTATGACCTGGCCCTCACCTCTCCCTGTGTATCCCTAGCAGCAGTTCAGCTAATGGATTGTGCCTTGCTGTGAAACTCAAAACAGCCTTTTCAGCTCCTGTCATCCAGCAAGTTCCCCAGACCTCCAAATATTCCATGCCTTCAGGAACATGGTTTAACTTCACAAGGACAACCCTGAGATCCTGGGTTTCTTTGTTGTTCCAAGAAAAGCCAATCACCAGAGTCCCTTTACTTTCAGTTCTGCCTAAAATCAGGCTTTCAGTTTAGGGGCTTCTCCAAATGCATATCTGCTATTACACCTGCAGGGTCTTTGACTGCTTCCCCAGAATAAATTTCAGGGCAGTGATGGCTTCATTTTGGCACGCACCACCTGTACCCCTGGTCAATACTTGTGTCTGAAGGAGCCCACTTCCTTGATGTGCCACTCCAGGACAGTGCTGGCACTGTGTTCTCTGTGCTCATGATGCCCCACCCTTCCAGGCATGCGCTGTATTGCAAATCTGGGTGTAGCACAATGTGCAGTGGATGTGATCAGGTGGCAAACCCTGCATTTGCTATGGCGAGCCCCACTCCTGAGGTAACCTACAAGGCTATTACACTTTCCAGACTATCTCCTTACAAACCATACACAGCCTGGTATCATGCCAAGGCTATTCAGCAGATAGCTATAAGATCTGTGTGCTGGCCTGTATGAAGACCAGGTGACTTGCAAGGCAACCTCTTCTCTAGGCTTTGCATATAATCCAGGAGGAAGCTCATATTTGCAGTCTTCATCTTCTTAAAAGGCCACTCCATCCTTTGTTTCATGAATTTAAGCCCTTATCATGAGTTTTTTCCAGGCTGGGTGCTGCCTAATACCCTGCATGCCTGGCTCCCAACCCCAATGTGAGCCAGTTCCAGTCGCTTCTGCTCTCCTTTGTGGGTCAGCTCCCACATTTCCTAAACAAAACCACAGCAATACTGTATATTTTTCTCAATCTGAACTTATTTCCAGGGTCTCTTATATGCCAGCTTGGATTTGATTGAATGTAGTTGGCTGTGTCATTTGCTCATACATATTTATCCTAGAGAAATACCAGCTGATACATTTTCAAAGGGCTATGGGCACCACTCCAAAATAGTGAGAGTTTGGTATTAGACATCTCTGTAGGTCTGGACCATAAAGGGTGTAATACAGGAGAAACCTAGAGCCCCTTCTTGAAGACACGTGCTCGGTTGCCAGAGGTTCATTCACCTGACAACCATTTAGGAGACATCTTTAACGCCACGTTTTAGTGCATGAGAGGATTTAGGGTCTCCCCAGCATTGTGGAGCCAGTGGTAGCAGGGCCGTCCCCGGCGCAGGTCCTGGCAGCCCCGGTGCAGCCGGACAGACGCCGTTCTGCTGCTCCCCTCTGCTGTTCAGCGCGGAAACAACACGCTCCCAGCCGGGCATCCTCCCCCTAACTCCTGAATCTCTTCCCTTTAGCTGTTTTTCTTCTTTCTTCGGCCAGGTGTGGGAGGGATGTGGAGGGGAAGGGAGCCGAGCTGACGCTGGATGTGTTTATTGTGCTTGGCAGCTGGCTGCAAATGCAAAAGGAAGTAATGCTGATTTCCTACGCACAGTAATTCTCCTTTCTGACCTTTTTTATAGATAGGGAAGAAGAAAGATAATTTGCTGGAAAAGCAAAATAAATGGAACACAGAACCAGAACTTGTGCCAGGAGAGATACTGGCTAAATGTGCAGAGCATGGCAATGGGCTGAAGCAAAGGAGTTTTAAATGTTTTGAGTCAAGGGCAAAAGAAGGCTGTGATTCAAGTTCAGATTTAAAGTATTAACATTAATACATCTTGCTTTCTCAGGATGTCAGTTCCTTTTGAATGGGAATCTCAGAATAGGGCCTTTATGGGTTTGATTGGACTGCAAATAAACAAAAAAAAAATCAGATGCATCTCTTCTTCCCTTTCCCTCTAAAAATTCCTTTCAAGTGCTTTGGCTTTGAAATTTCATATTCCAGTTTAATTCAAGTGGCAAGCAGAGTAAAGGAAAAGGCACTGCAACATTAGATAATTATAAATGATAAAGTGACACCCTCAGAATTTTTAAGCCTGCCAGTTTAAGTAATCATTGCTTATAATAGAATTAATCATCTAGATTGTATTGACTTGGATTTCTTTCTTCAAATCCAACCCTGCTGCCAAGTCATCCTCTAAGTGTAAAAAAGAAAGAAACAAGCAAAATCTCCACCTATTTTGCTCAGTGGCCCTCATATGAGTAAACAAAACACACAGCTTGGAGAGAAGACAGACATTGTTTGATATCTCCATTTTTTTCTCTCTCTTTTTGCTGGATCAGCCGTAACTTACTGCATTTTTCTAAAGCCTGATTAGCATTTGCAAGTTCTGCACGATGGGCCAGCATTTCTGCAATTCCTGCCTTCCTTTCACTTTGTCCTGCTTTGCCAGGGGTGATGCCAATAAACTCGAGAGGCCTCAGATGTAAAAAGTTGAGCCATCCTCTGGGTTAAACCCCTTCAGGAGGGCTGTAAAAGATGTGATGGCATTTGGACTCTGCCCACCTGCAGAGGTTGCAAAAGGCCTGGGCAGTCTGACACTCCCTCACGAAATGCAGGATGTTCCAGACACGAACAGGTAAATGCTGTGAACTGAGAGGTCTCCTCCTGTGGCTGCTGAGTCAGAGAGCGACGCACGGGCAGGCGAGATGTCAGATTTCTGTGTTCAGGTGCTGTGCCTTTTGTGGCTACCTGGTCCAGTCACTATTTTTTCCAGAATGGAGGGGAAAAAAGAGGCACTGAAATTGCAGGAAGAGCTGTGGAAGAACATGAATATCTGTGTGTGAATAATCACACTGAGGACCATGCTTCAGAGAGAGAGAGGAAGAAGCCGACTTAGACCTGCTCTAATCCCATACTAAAGTGGCTGTACTGTGACTCTATTTAAATCTTTCCAAAAGATGGTCAAATGAAACTAGTTTAGGTAGGAGCATACCTATGGGAGTTTAATGTGGTTAAACATTAACCACATTTATGTGTAGATGTGGCATGTAGAGATGTGGGTTTGATGTGGACTTGGCAGTGCTGGGTTAACAACTGGACTTGACTATGATCTTAAAGGTCTCCTCCAACCTAAACAATTCTATGATTCTATAAATGAGTTCCCCCCAATTTCACATCTTTGATAGATTTGGATGGATTTTCCCATATAGTCTGACATCCAAAAACCCCTGATATGGCAGATCTAGGGAACATTTTGCTTCCTGAGGGCTCAGATGAATTCTCCAATACATTTAGTAGAAGAGAAGTTTAATGTGAACAATCAGTAAAAGCAAAGAATCCTTTACAATATGGCTATAGGCTGTAAGAAATGGAGCCATGTATTTTACACTCCCAGGTTTCAGGTGTTCCATTTGTTACTCAGAGCAAAGATCAGAATCAGATCTGTTGTTTGAAAATACAGATTGCTGGAAGCCCTGTGAGTAGAGGTTGCCAGACCTCTATTAATTCACATAGGCTGTGTCTTGTCTTTGTGACAAGTTGCAGTCAGCATGTCACAAACCATGCCTGCTGACTGCAGGCACTGAAAACTGAGATGCAGCTTCCCCTTCCTTCTCAAATCATCACACTGCCTCAAACTGAATGTAGCTGGGGTTGCCTCCATTTGGTTTTGAGTTTCTGAGTTTCCTATGTTCAAGCTTTTCTGAATGGCAGATCAAAAGAGAGATATTTCCAATAAAATCTTTGTAATCTCATGATTTCAAGAGCAGAAGCTTTAAGTAAATCCCAAAATTTTCATGTGAAAATAGCAGTTCTGTAGCTGTCTGCATTCTAAACAAGCCTGCCCAAAGGATTTCATTTTGATAGGTTATCATTCCTTATTATCTATCTAGTTCTCACAGTGGCTGCAAAATCCCTAGGAATGGTGGCATTTCCATTTATTTCCATGTTCAGCTCACAGAACACACTCATGACATGAAAGTACCATAGAAATGCAAGGTAATTATCATCATTATGTAACTCCTTGGCATTCAGGAGCAGAATTAACAGCCTGAGTGGTGCCTATAAGAAAAACAGAATACATTTCAGTAAGCAAGCCTGTCATTTTTTATCTCTTAAGTAACGTTACATAAAATTGAACTGGCTTTAGTCAGTGTGAAAAAAAGGAAAAAAAAGCAAGTTCTTATAATCTTCACTGTGATGATAATACATGTATTACTTCATTTAAATAAAATCTCTGAACAGCACCTGGAGTTTTACCGAGAAATCCTGCACTGGGGATTTGTATGCAGCACGCTTGCATATGAAATGTCAGAATTGCATGGACAAGGACAGCAGTGAAATTTAAAAGGTGATGGATAAGACAGATGGCTGAGCAGAAGTGGTCTGCATTGCCATGGAGAAAAGCCTGGTGCTATCCTCAGCAATCACTGCTTGAGTTTGCAAGAGTCTGGCTGCTATGGAAGCATCTGAGCCAACCCTGGGTGTTGCAATATGCCAGTTTTCCAAGAAACAGATTGGTGTACAGTGTGTACTATTTTTTATTTTCTTGGAGGAGGAGGGGAGACTCTGTGGATTTGAGGCTGTCATTTGGCTTTGAATTTCATCTTATCAATGCATTTCTTGACACGAAAGGTCTCTTTGAAATAGAGATGATATTGGGAGTACTGACATAACCGCCTTGGAAATTATTCCCCTCTCCTGTCTTGTGAGAGCAGAAAATCACTGTTTGTACAGAATCTACTAATTTCTACTCACTGTTTTGTATTTAATCTGTGTGAAAGGTCCCATGTTCCTTCTTTGAGACTGATAACAGTGTTGATCTCTGGTTTTAAAGGAGTTTTTTTGTGACCTTGCCTTTGTGAGGGGTCAGCACTCCCAAGAGCTCTGTACAAGAGTCAGTCAGAGCTGATGCCTAAATAGTGATTTCCCTTAGGCCAGGCTCGAGGCTGCATCTTGATTATAACTAGGACTGAGAGGGAAGCAGCTCAGGAGCTCAGAATCTGGAGGAGCTCAGGATTTGGAGTAATTGCTGAGCAACACAGAGAACCAGGATTAAAAGAAAGTGAAAATATTCTCTGAAAGGAAGTGTGAAAACTTTCTGCCTTCCAGGGCTAAAATTCTCTGGGATATAAAGATCTACTGGACAGAATTTAAACAGTGATTCAATTCTGTAACTGCAAGCAATGAGTTCAAAAATAAAGATAGTTAAGTCAAACTAGCCTAATTTCTGATCATTGCTTTCTCTGAAGTATTTGATGATTGTGAAAGTTTCCACTTAATTTAGGAGAATGCAGCTAGATATGAAACTGTATTATGGGCATATGAGTGCCAGTGGCAACCCTTGAAGCAATATATTTTAAGTGGTAAACCAAAAGGATGGCAAGAGCACAGACAAGTAAATGATTGGCCCAATGAGCCAACATAGTAATTTGGGGAAAATGTTGAACTCTTGGTAGGAGACTAGGATGAGTTTCCTCAGCAAAACACTCTGTAAAGGCTAAACCCTTGACAGGATTATCAAAACATTGCCTGAGAGGAAAGTCCCCAGCTGTGGTGAAGCTCACAGAAGCGGGCAGTTCTCTGAGGCCTGGCAGCAGACCCAAAACAGAAAGTGTTGTGAATCTCTGACAGACTATATAAAAAACATGAGCTGCACAGACTGAGCAAACTCCCACCCCTGGCCAACACCGTGCATTTGGGGACCAGTCCTGCTGTGGCTTGTGGTCCCTTGGAAAAGGCAACAAGCCCAAGGGGGTGATAGCAGTGTCACAGGTGACAAAGGAGTCTCAGCACAGCAGTGTGTGGAACAAATGCCAGCAGATGGGATGTGGATTCATTTTCAGTTGGATGGGGGCATGCAAACTTGTGTGGTTTCAGAAGCAGGGATCTTATAGAACGGGATGAGCAACCATAGGTGGGAAATAAGAAATAATACAGTGACAGGAAAAGCCCCTCTGAGAGTATCAGTTCTGATAGCAAATATCAGTATCAGTTCTGATAGCAAATACGAGAGGAAAAGGCCATATGTTAGAGAGACGGGGGTGGAAATGACATAAACAGCAGCTCAGCAGTATTCCCTTATGTTGCTTGGGTCTAGACTACGACAGCTGAGGTCACTCCAGTTCAATTTCTGCACTGCAAGATGTTGAATCTTTCCCCAACCCTGAATCTTAGCCCTTCTCCAGGAAGTAGGTTCTGCAAAGGGAAAACACTGGGTTGGAAAATGTCTCTCTTCCCTTGTTTTAACAGAGGATAGAAGACTTTGCCTAGGAGCAGCCCCCAGGCTTGGCTGTGGGCCCTGTTTTTAGGAGACCCTTATTTCAAAGAGAGATGAGGAGAAGGGTGTCCTTTCCTTTTCAGCCTACTCTGTCCTGAAGTAGGACCCCAGACTAATCCAGTGCAGGGGCTGGGAGAAAGACAGAAGAGACTGGAGGAGGTGATGTCTCCTTTGGGAGAGGGGCTTGCTGGCACACAAAGCCCTTAAGGGCCCAAATCTGCAGCTGCAATTCTCCCATTGGGACCTCTAGAAAACATGCAGCTTCAACAGGGAAGTTAATGCTCCAGATGAAAAGTGTGGAAAAGAGAGCTGAGAGAAAAATTAATTACAAATGGAATGCGATCGTGCAATAGTAAAACTTCAGTGACATTTAATTTCTGTGTAAACAGAGCATGGTTTTGTTCTCATGGTTAGCAGGGAATGGATTCAGGAAGCCGTATTAAGTTCTTGGCACTGTTTCTGATTCTCTTAGTGGTCTTCAGGAAATTACTTAATTGTGGGTTCTTGCAAGTGCTGAGCACACACTGAGGAGCATTTCTTTCCTCTAAAGCAAAGAGGGCTTTCTGGAGCAGGACAAGAGCTCTTATCTCAGAGAATCAGGGTGTGTTGATTGAAAAAACACAGTCCCCTTACCTTTGTAGCTTGCATAAAAATTGAGTTCAAGAATCCAGGGCACTGAGTACCCTTATCATCTGCAAAGCAAAGAGGATGGTTTGCTGGGGATCTGTGAGGAAGCTAGCTATAAAGGGCTGTAATTGAATTAAAGGATGGACTGGCTTTGTTGAAATCGAGGGGAACAAAACTACTCAGGCATGTGGGCTCACATTGTGAAACAAATTACAGGCTGACACAACTGCTAATAATCCACGCTTTGGTGCAATAGACAGGAATAACTCAAAACCTCTGTGGCTGGCAAAGGGGAACCAAGAGTAATAGGGGAAGCTTGTTTCCACTGAATCCCATCCCACACCCTCTGAGCCAGGTCACCTGATTGTCAGCTCGGGCGGGTGCAGGGGACATGCCAGTGACAGTGCTGTGCTGGTGAGGCAGGTTCCCTGAGGGGAACCACCTTTTCAACCAGACAGGTGAGTGCAGGGAATAAGGCTTTTTTGGCTGGAGGTGAGGCAGATGCTGACAGCAGAGGTAAGACTGAACTAAGATTCCTGCCTGAGTCTGGTAAATTGTGTGTGAAATCCAGCAGACACGGAATATTGCCTGGACAGAAGTGTATTCTCCCCAGACACAGTTTCTCCAAATAGCTTAATTCCACTGAAAATGGAGAAGGCTTCTTCTGTTCAGGATGGTTAATCCTTCCTACCATGCTGCAGGGACACGCAGTTCCCACCAGCACTGCCTTGATGTGGTCCTGTGAGCCCCCATGCTGGTGCTCCCATGAGCCACCACCCAGGCCATGGTGTTGGCCATCCTGCCATGTGTGAGAGTTTTCTATATTGGAAGGCTCAGGTCTGCTCCAAGGGATATCATGGGACGTTTCCTGTATTGTCATTGCAACTGGCTGCTTTTCTTCAGTGATTCTGGTTTGCATCCCAGGAAACTGTTGACCGTACGTGCCAAGATAAATCCCTTCTGAAGAGTGTGGGTCAGTGTTACACACTCTGGGAGTCCTGTCTGGAGAGCTCGGCTGCACTGCAGCCTTGTGATGTACATCTGGGCATGAAACATGTTTTTTCCAGAACAGTAGATATCCTCAATCAAGCAGATTTCCCCAGCTTTCCTGTGCCAAGCCTCTAAAATCCATTGTGTTCCTCCTCTGACCCCACGCTTTTGATTTCCTCAGATACCCGATCCTAACAGGCAAGCCTGAAACAGCCAACAGCAAACATGAACATGCAGAAAATGCATCTGTTCAGCTGTGGGCAGGTCATGTTCAGGAGATCAGCCACACAAACACTGATGGAATAAATAGATTTGTTTCATGACATAGTCACCAGGCAATATTTGTATTAAAACCCCAGGTACATTTTTAAGATGTGGTACTAATTTCCCATGTATATTTATAAACCTACATACACACATTGGAAGAAATTCTGTGTTCATATTAAAGAGGTAAAAGAAACTGTTCTCTATATAAAACTAGAACACATATTCAAGTTGAACAAGAAGTCTTCCTTGTCTGCACTCAGTGATATTTCTGCTTCTGTTTGGTGGCTTCATTCTTTTTTCCTGATGCTCTTCTATGTACTACCATTACCCTCTGAATTATTTACGGTATTTTACTGGGTTTTGATATTATCCCATCTTCATAGAGTGCTGGTGATAACATGTTTTAAGTGACAGCACTATAAACTTCCTAAATAATCTCATTTTACTGGTTGTTTAGCCAAAGATTTTTGAAAGTGTTCCTTTGCTTTTTTTACTGTTGAGCTGTGATGTTCCAGGAGTTCCAAAAAGAGATGCCTCTTATAACTGTGCTAGGAACTGCTGTCATTTAAATAAATTGACTTATGCTGATGCAAATGAGAGCAAAATTTGGCCCCATCTGTTCTACATAATCTAGTTCCTAAATCAGAAAAACCAGTCACTAAGAAATGACAGCCAGTATTTTATTTTTGTGGGAATTTGGTTTTATCACTTCTGAAAACTGCTGAAGCTAATAATGCAGACTAGCATGCTAAACATCTAGGATGATGCTAGAGACTTTTCTTTCTTAGTTTCTTGGGTAAGAATGTATCTAGCATATTTAAATGGATGCTAGATTTACTTATTGGCAATAAAAGGGTAGCCTTCAATGCTGTAGTTTTTAGGGAGGATAATTAAACGTGAGGAAAGAAGAGACAACAGATGTAGTGCTTAAGCACTGAATAACATCACAGTGTCTTAAACTAAGGAAAAGCAATGTATTTTACCTGAATAAATTACCTGGATAGTCTCAAATCTACTGGCCTTCCTTCCCAGTGCCTGAAAGGGTTCCTTGTTGGGGTCTGCTCTGTGCTACTTGCCAGACCTCTCTGCTTTGTGGTGAACAGGCTTCATGTGGTTGTGACAGGCAGCTCACATCACTCCCTTCACTTTGGTGGGGTGCTAGAACTGTCATCAATAATTTTCCTGAAAGACTATGGGACAGAATTGTCCATACACATGAAATTGCTGTGGAAACCAAGGGACCTGTCAATGTGTTGCACTACAGCAGTGGACAAGCAAGTGTTGCTATGGGGAGTGTCCTGGGAAGAAGGAACTCTCTTAAAAATCACAGACCATCTGTAGTTCAAAAAAACCCGCAGTAGGTATTAAGATGGCTCACTGAGAGTGGTGGAATGCAGGTGTTTCCTCCTGTGGCTGTTCTTGCACAAATGTGTGTCAGTTTGTGCAATGGCACCTCTCCCTTATGGCACAGTCTCACCAGTTGCATTAGATCAGGTGCAGATGGCCAAAAAAAAGTCAGGCACTCTGGCCAAAATTAGCAAGCCTACAGATATGCATTGAATATGAGCAGCCTGGTCTTCCAGGAGATGCTCCATATTTCCAACTCCTCTTGAAGTAAATGGAGCTGCTGCAGTTTTCTTTGTCAGCAGAAGACAGAGCTCAGCTTTTGTGCAGATGAAGTACCTCATACTGGCCGAGGTGCCCAGTTACCAAAGACCAAGCAGGGACCTCTCCAAACTTAGTGTTTACCAAATACCATGAAAAAACCCCAAATCAGCAAGTACATCAAAGTTAGGAGGGATTTTTTTAGGAATGAAGATCTGTAGTACTTAGATTATCGCTCATCACTAAATGTTCTCAGGCAAGGGAAGAAGTCAAATAACTATAAAAAGAGGCTTAGGAACTGGACTTTGCATAATTTACTGTGGAAGGGAGATGTTCCTTATCCTTTTGAAGAATAGAGCAAATTCAGGCCCAATGTGTTTGGATTCCAGCTAATTCTGCTTTAATGAAAGGCTCAGTATTGTAATATCAACACATGACTATTTACACTTTTCCTCAAAGAAAAGATCCTCTTGAAAGTATTAATTTTTCTTGAAATTATACTTAATGAAGTGTCAAACTCATAAGTGAAATAATTTATAAATAAGGTGTGTTTATAATACAAGAATGCATTAAACTTCATAGATTCCAGAGGTTATTTTTATATAAAAGTACATGGTGTAGAGATGTATGGAATTTGGGTAGTGCCATAACAGAGGTGCAGTTGCTTGTTGACTCTGAGTAAGCCAGAGCTCCTGTGAGCACTGAGATATTTCTTGTTAGAGCAACCATGCAACCATGAGGCCCCTACTGCTAGGAGAATTTATTTGCCAATATTCAGGATAAATGCAGAATATATCTTATTTTGTTCCTCCATCTTTATACAGAAAGTAATCATTAAAAACCTTTTTGATATAATTAGTACTCTATCAAATTCTCCAGGAGTTTTCATTGCTCTTAAGCACCCCAAGTAATTACCGTGCTGGGAACTTGCCATGACCATGAGCTCACCTTGAAATCAAATTATTAATAGCGGGACTGATTCCCACTTGAGGCAGATTTTAGAAAACTGTGACTGATTGCTGCAAAAGCTACTGATAAAAGAAAACCCACATATGTAATCCTGCCTTCTTGCAGTGACCAGAGTCCTGGTTACACAGAGGTGTGTTACTGCTGACCATGTGTGAGGAAGAAACGTGGGAACTGCAGGACTTGTGTGGAACCCAGGAAAGCCTGCAGGCACAAAGACTAGAGATATAACAGGAAAATAGTTACCATTACAGGAAAATAGTTACCATTACAGGTGTGTGCCTTCCTCTGACCAAGCTCTCTCAGCTGTGGTGTATAATATGTGCAATCTTAATTTGCCACCACCTCCTACTGACCTGAATTATCTTAAAGGGCAGTTTCAGCTTCTCAGCCAGGCAGAAGGGAAATGCAGCCCTTTCTCTGGGGAGGCCATTGCATCTAGGGAAGTGTCCAAGTACCAGTGTGTAAACTTCCTACACTTGGTGTTGCTGGGCAGTGTTGCAAGTGGAGCAAATTGGTCACTAATCCCAAAAACTAAAGGCCCAAGCATTTTCATACTGAAGAGAAGAATGTTTGGCAAATGCAGTGGAACCAGCCTCTCCATCTGTAAGCAATTCTGTAGGGTCTTCAGTGAGTTTAGAGGTGTCAGGTACTCAGTTTCTTGGGCTGTCTCCTGAATGTTTATGCATGGGGCAACCCAGAGAAGCCATTTTGCTTATTGTGGAATGATAGAAAACTTCAGATACCTCAAGGTTCAAACACATCTGGAGTCAGAGGGCTGATAGAAACCAGCATCAGTGTGATATAGATCCTTCCAGCTGATCTACCAAAAGCATCAATGTTTCAGCCCTCAACAGTTTGTGTGTTAACTGAATCTAAAAAAACCTTAAGACACTTTACTTTTCTGAATCATAAATGCATGATGCCTATTTTATCAAGCAAAATATGAACCACAAATTAATGGGTGTGATTTACCTCATCTGGGAATCAGATACACTCAGGGTTATACGATGGTTTATACACACATCCCTTAAGGCCTATTAAAATTGATTTCACAGTTTAGGTACTGAATAAATTCAGGCAAATGATCAGGGCAGATTTTCCTCAGAATTAATAAAACAAACAGCCTTTGGCAAATGGATCACTGAATAAGAAGCATTAATTGAAAACCTACCATTAAACGTGATTGTTAGTATGCCGCCAGCACAGCGTCAGAGAATCAAAGATAACTTCTGGGAAACCCTCTAAATCCTGGATGGAAAATGAGTGTGAAAAGAGCAGGCCAAAACTGTGGACAATACTATACAGGCCACCTGCCAACAAAGTTTGCAGATCACCCAGCAAACTGAGGCTGGACATGTCCTGGCAGACAGAAAGAAAAGTGGAGCTGAAGCCAATTTTTCTCAGTATTTATCAACACTATTATAGCACTGTAGCAAGAAAAAAAAATCCAGTTAGATGAGTGACAGGGTTTCTTTACATCTTTCTTCCCCTGAAATATATGCCAGAAAAGTGTCAGCTGAGACATCTGGGAAATCCTGAAGGACAAACTGTTCAAAAAGTTTAGCCACAATCCATGAAAGCTAGATAAATCCTGGTATGAGTGGTATCAAAACCTCAGCAAATGAAGCTGTATCTGGACCAACAGACTACAGTGAGCTGGACTCTATTTCAGGCTTGGGTGACCAAAAAAAACAACCAAACCATTGAGATGGAAAGAGAGGAAAACACTTTCATAAAATCATAGAATCATTTAGGTTGATGCTTGTTTCCTTGGCATAAAAATGCCTTTGGAGAGGCTGAGAGGTCCTTCACAGCCAGACAACAGCCGGCACTGTTGGTAAGAATGAAAACAGCCTTCTGTGACCTGACATGTGTTTTATTTCTGGTGAGGGGATGAAAGCACTTGTGATGCTCTATGACATTTCTGTCAGTCCTCGAAATGCACTTGATGTTCCCGCAGAGAACATCATGTTTGTGCCTTGCAGGGGGATGGGAGGGTCTGTCCCCTCCCCTCTCTGTTGCCCCTGCAGCAGAGCTGCAGTAGATTCACATCCTTTGAGGGTCCCTGGTGGGTGCCAGCAGTCTGAGGTGGCACAGAGGACAAATACTGCTGCTGCTATTCCTCAATATCAGGTCCCCTTCACTTGAAGAGAGAGGGGGTGGGATGCAGCCTTCCGTGTAATAGAAATTCAGTATGCTTGAGAACCTTTTGCAACGTTTTCTAATCCTAGTGAGAAAACCTCATTGCAGCAGTTATTTTGCAATCCCACAAAAGTCAGAAACGCATTCGCAGAGGCCAGAGCTGCCCAGCCCTGCCGGCACTCTAGCAGACAATGTGGGAAACAGCACAAGTGGTGAAGAGTGAGCAAAAAGCTAACGCTGCTTTAGAGTCCAGTAATCCCTTCTCCAGCACTGCTCAAGCCCCAGATGCACACCGTGTGTCCTAGATAGACAGGGTCACATCCTCAGCTCCCATCAGCTGGCGCTGCTCCACCAACCGCAGTGCAGCTGACGCAGCCGGGCTAATTTGCTCCCACCAAGGATTTGACCTGCCGTTTTCTTCCTGACAGCATCCCTTAAAAGATACATGATGTTCTGCAGGGCCAGGCTAATCTGCTTGTGGAGGAGCGTCCATTGTTCAGCCTGCCATCCTTATCACCCAGTCTCGCCAGAAAAGAAGGCCAGGCAGGATGCTGGTGACAGCCCTCTTCAAGAGTGGGTCTTGCTGAGACTGTGAGAAGCTCATGCTGCAGAAAGCCCCCAGGAAGACGAGAATCAGCCGTGGCTGTGAATCACCCCAGAAACAAATGATTCGCTACGGGTAAATTTGTGGAAATGGCATGGTACTGCAAAGTGTGACAAAGGCTTTTATCCCAGAGCAACAGAAAGCCTCACAGTACCCCCACCTCCCTCTTTCTGTGCCATTTTGGGAGTATGTTAATTATTGCTGAGGGTGTGAATACTCCATATCTGTAATAAGTCACTCTAAACAAGCAAGTCCACTGCCCTTTCCATACAAAACAATGCTGGATTATGTAGAAGAGACTGTTCAAAACATCTGACAAAACACGATTTTAGTCGTCAGAAAGCTGTGATTCAGCAATAAGTGATGGACTGGAGAGTGGACAATTATTTAATTAAAAGTGTTTCCCTGTTGTGCTTGCTGCAGGAGGGATCAATACAGTGAAGACAGGCAGTTCTGCAGAGCTCTAAGGCTCTCCTAGCAATGTGTTGGGACAGGAGATATGTGGATTCTGCTGCTGTAAAAACCTTCACTCTGTGAAAAACAATTTCTTTGTTCCCTGTTGAAAAAGCAAAAAGATTGGTACACACTTTGTCCCTACCATCATCCACGAGTTGTGAGGATGCTCTGGCCCTGGGAGTTGGCATATTACTTTAAGGAAGCCATTTAGGACTAACTGACAGGCAAAGTTATTGATGGGAGTGCTATCTTGTGATGATCCAGTGGTGCTTGTTGGCATTCCCAGATCCTTCTGTGTCCCCTCGTATTTCACAAGGGAAAAAAGTCCCTCTGTGAAGTTGGACTGCATAGTTAGAAAAAGGATAGGAGTTTCACTCTTCTCTGAGCTGCATGCTTCTGAGTGAAGCTGTGGGTTTTCCTCAACTGTAGTTAACATTGGATCATCTTGCTGTTCTAAAGGACAGAGAGCTCTGACTCAAACAAATGAATCCAGAACTGGACTGCTTTTTATCATGTTGGTTTTGTCTGTTCCCATTTCATGGCCCTGAATTTTCAAGGACACCCTCAAATTAATCTTTTCGATTTAAGGCCTGCCTGAACCTTCATAATGGGCTGAAAATGTATGTAGAGAAGCCAAGATAATAACTTCAGAAGGAAAAGTATTGCATCATGTTGTTGTACAGGAAGCACAGAGGTTTGCTGAGTTTTTTCCTTACAAAGACTAGACGCCTTTTTATAAAAATAACCTTGAAGTAAGAGCATTACCATAGCAAGAGCTTCACCAATACCTTCTTAAATGCCTATTAGCAGACTGTATGTACGATATGAACTGCAGCAACATCTCTAGAATTCTACTTAGCTATTCCAAAAGACAATGCAGGCTGGGACTAGCAATTATACTAATGCACTGTGTTGCTTAATTGAAGGAATTTATGACCTAAAACAAATGTCAGAGTTCAAAGCCAAGTACGTGTGTGTGTGTGTGTGTGAGAGAGAGAGAGAGAATGTATGCAGGTAAGGTTGTCGTCAGCTGGAACACTAAATACAACCCTCTGTGATTTTACATCTGGGAAAATATCCAGAAATCCTTTCTAAGCAATAAATTATAGGCTTGTGGGACAGCAATGATATACAAGCAAAGCAGCACCTGTAATGAGCTTGCAACCATCACTGAGACCTTGGAACCTTAATGCCCATTAATCTGAGAGGGAAGAGTAAGAATGTGCCAACGATGGAGACAAGACTCATAACATACCCACCTTGTCTTCCACCTGAGTAAGTGCCCAGACTGTTAATGGGAACACCTTTTTTTTCCCCTATCAGCTTCCTGGAAAGTATTTGCTTGTCAAAAATAGTTCACAGGGTCATGGTACAAAAATTTTCACCAATCATTACTGCTTCTGTCAGCTTAGTGACTATACTGTGAACTTGGAAGTGCAATTCAAAAAAATAATTATGAAAGAATGTCTTGATCAGTGTTGATTCCTTGGTTGCTTGGTGTATGCAAAAAATGTTATCATCCTTAATTGTTTCTGTGATACTGTGCTCTGAGAGGAGTATCCCTCAAAGGAAACCCTTGGGAGAAAACAGTGCTCTCAGATTTTATGATACTAATGTGTCTTGGACTAAATTGATCAAACTCACATTCCACAGAGTAGCTTAAAGAGACCATTTAGCATTATTCCCAGCTGGCACTTGTTCTGTCTACTTTATAGATTAGTAAAATGTTTTCCTTGTTTTGGTTTACCCTGTATTTTAGCCTATATTAATATTTAAATTGACTTGGAACAAACAAGTTCCCTTTGATGTCAACAAAGAAGTTTTGGTGAAACTAAAGTGAGGTAAAGGGCAATTTTGGGGTTTATTCTTCCATCTTCTACTTGATACATGTTGACTTTCTTATTACATCTCCCAGAGAGAAACTAACTGTAGGGGTTGAAGTGCCACGAGACAATGGCATTGAACTGTTTGGTGAAAAAGTCACTTGTGCAAAGGCTTTTATCAACAAAGCACTTCAGTAGGTACCTAATTTTCAGCACCAGGAGTAGGCTCCATGTCCTTTAGTGCTCTGCTCCTGTTCTGCACTCCCAGCTCCCAGGGTGGCTGCGTGGGTCAGAAGAGCACATAACCTCACTCATGGTCAGCAAGGCACACCTTCATGGCACAAATTGCCTGGCAAACCCCCCTCTCTGAGGTCACCTAGAAGGTGCTCTTTGCCCAGCCCCTTCAAAGAGGGGTCTGTGCTCTCAGTGCATGCAGAGCTCTTTCCAAGGCTCTGGCTTATGAATAACATGACTTTGATTGCTTGGGCAAACGGGGGAATTGATGAAGGTTCTTTGGCTCCCGTGGTGGCTGTGTGTCCATGGGGTCAATCCGGCAGCTAGTTCCTGTCTGCACTTCTTGTGTGCAGGAGGGGTGGCACAGGGAATGTGTCTGGTAGTGACACCCTGTTGCTATGGAGCAGAAGGATGGTCTTGGAAACAGTTCCTCACTGAAAGGCTTCTCCAACAGCGAGACAGCTCAGATAGCCCATTTGATAACAAGAGCTCCAGTCCTGCACTCCAAAAATGCAAGGTCCTGGCAGCTCCGTGGAGCCTGGGGAGCAAGCAGATTGGGAGCTCTGCTTGAAAGATTTCATGGGTAAGGACAGCAGGGACTGTGATGTCAAAACATGGAAAAGAAGCCATGCTAGGCAATACTAGGGTCAGTGCATAAACCTTTTCACATCACATATTGTTTTCACTCCCACATGAGACGTGTCTATTAGATGCTGCACCAGCTACCAGAGGGTACCATCATTTAAAGGGCTCCAATGCAAACCCCATACACAGGATGCTGTTTTATACAGACTGGGGCCAGGGAAATAGCTTTCACAATAAAAGAGTTTTACTAGAACCTGAGGCATCTGTAGTTAGCTTTCAGTTCACAAATTTCTTCTTATTGAGGGCATGAGAGTTTGCTTTAGAGTAATCAACCACTTAGGCTAGAAGGGACTAGTCTGGTCTTGCACATAACACAGACCAAAAATGCCCCTCTCTTAATTCCTGTGCAAAAATCATTAGCAGTGTTTGGTGCTAGAAAAACAACCAATTATAGTGTTAAGCTTTCCAATTGTGGAAAACCCACTACAGCCCTTGTTAATGTTTACTTACCTTCAGTGATAAGCAAAAATGCCTCAGCTAATTTGTAGTCTGAACTTGTCTGGTTTCAACCTGCATCCACTGAGTCTTATTATACCTCTCTGTTCCACAAGAGCCCTTATATATGAAACTGCAACATTAGCAAGAAAGAAAAAAGCACAGGGGTGATATTCCACGGGAAATTAAGGTTCAGGGAGATAATAATGATGCTCCTTCAGTGAATACATGTAGCAGTGCATGTCATCTTGCAGAACATAGCCTGGAGCTGCATTTTTGGGGTAATATACGTCAATCTCCTGGGACAGGAATTGCATTCTCTTCCTGGAGTCTAACGTCAATTACCGTCACTGTCTTTTAAGATGTTAAAACGACAAAAAGGGTCAACATATGAAATATTCATGCTGACATTTCCTTACAGCACATCCTTTCCTGGATCAGCCATTTCCTTAGCAATAGCTCTGTATCACACTGTGCTCCCCTGCTGCCCCTCTCCCCCTAAGCCTTGTCAATTCACCTGCCTTGGAGGCTCCTTTGGCCCCTTTCCAGGAGAAATTCTATGACGTTTCTTTTGCTGCTGCTCTGCTTGGCTTGCTCTCAGCCCATGCAGTCTGTAACCTGTCTGTGTTTCTAAGCCTGTGTGATACTTTCAGTGGGTCTCTGATGCCCACCACTATCCTGGCCTCCATTCTTGATATAGTTTCATACTTCATTGCACCACACAACCAAAAAGATTCTATCAATAAACAGTTTATAGACTGTGTTGTGCAACAAAGCAGAGTGAAAAACAAAGATCCTTATAGTTTGCAACAGAAGAAATCACCACAAAACTTAGGTTAATGTCACATGCAAATGTTTTCATTTTGAAATGTCTAAAGCGTTTCCTTGTATGAATGTTTTCTTTCAGCTAAGTTGCATAGGAAATTTATTTATGTAGATCTCTCTTGGCAAAATCTTTCCCTTTTAGTAAATTGGCCCTTTCCAAAAAATACGACACAACAAAAAAATAATTGACAAAGTATCTTCAAATCTGATTATGCGTAATTATGATTAACAAACTCATGCTGAAGGGTTTTTATTTTTTCTTTTGTCTGCTAACAACCATGTGTGCTTCTGGTGATAGATAAATAACATCATCCTGATTGAGATGCAATTGCTAGTTCACATGGTGGTTCCTCATTTTAAAGTATTTGATTTCCTAATGTATTTGATTAAAGTATTCAAAGTATTTTAAAGTATTTGATTTCCTACCTTGAGCATCTTATCATGATGTACCTCACCCCTGTGTTTTGAGCACTTCCTTTAAAAATCACAATATAAAGAGTATTTTCTCAGTGTCTGTCACTTCTTCCCTTTGAGGTTGAAAGTTTGCAGAAGAGGTTGGCAGAGGTGTTGCTAGTGATAGCTGTTGTCTGTACCACACATTTCCTCTTTTCTCCCACTTTTTTTTGTAGAAGGAAATTTTCACTGCAGAGTTATCCCAAATAATTCTGAACATATAGCTGTCATCTTTTTNAGAAGAGGTTGGCAGAGGTGTTGCTAGTGATAGCTGTTGTCTGTACCACACATTTCCTCTTTTCTCCCACTTTTTTTGTAGAAGGAAATTTTCACTGCAGAGTTATCCCAAATAATTCTGAACATATAGCTGTCATCTTTTTAGTTTTATTCACTCAAGCCTGGGAATTTTAAGGGTCATAAATCAGGGCTTGTTTATCTGGGGAGTTATAGAGTCAGACCTGGCTTTAAGTTGCTCCTCCTCTTTGATTGTTGTGCTGAACTTGCTCTTCTATGAATGTTTGTGAGGTGATATCCTGACAGTGAGAAGGGCTGATGTGATGTGTTCAGAAAATAAGTATTCAGGCAGCCTGTCCAGACATACAGTTTGCCATGGGCAAGAGGACAAATTCCATGTTAATCCAAACATGCAGATGTGATGATTGGGGTTACTGGATATGGTGGGTGCATGACACTGTCAGGAAACCCGACCTCCAGTCTCCACTTGGCTATTAAACTGATGGATGCCTGTGAGGAAGAGCCTTGCTGCATCACACCTTTGCTCCACTGCATCCTCCCTTTAGCCTCCAAGACATACTGAGATCACCACCTGTTTGGGAAGGGCACTGTTTTACATTCTGTATTGCTAGGAAGATGATGCCCTGCTTTTGGTAGGGTCTTTGAGGTGCTGCTGAAATAAGAACAATTAAAAACAAAACAACAGCCTCGAGCATGCCAAAGCAATAGAGCAAGTTTGTTCAGATCAAGTTGTCTCACAGAGGGATATGGATTGTTTGTATTACCCCTAGGTAAAGCATTGAACACTTGCATCCTCTGTGCAGAAAAACAAACTGACCCAAATTCTTTAAAATTACGTTCATTCAAGAGCCACAGTTAAAGCAGAGCCATGTTCCAACACTGAGGAAAGCAGCATCAGCAGTCCTCTCTCCAGTTTGTGGGGCAGCCCCAGACCTGTTGCTTACTCCCTTCCCAGCACTGTGAGGCTCTTGGCAGGAGAGCTGACGTGCACCAGGGGGGCAGAGGGGGCTAACCAGGCTCTCTGGCCAGCCAGCTCAGCTGCTCTGCCCTCTGCTAGGAGCTCAGGCACAGCTCAGGCACATGTCAGTGCTCTGGTCAAGGTTTGGGAATGGTGAGTCCCAGTTTGCCTCCTTACCTGCTATGCCTCCGTCACACTTAGACATGAACTTGAGACCTGAACATATCTGTCCAGCTTGCTGCTTTTAGTTGGCTCAAGCAACACCCCATGAGTCACCTGAGCCTGCTGTGTTTGCTCTCACACACATCTAGGCAAGAGCAAAGCCACATCACAGATGTATATCAGGTATTTTGTATACAAAAGGTACCCTGGAAGACACAGCCAAATGCCCTATCACCGACCTAACAAGGGAAGCCAAGCAGCCTGCATGAGTCACTCTTTGTCAGGAAACAGATTTGCTTTCCACTCCTAGGTACTCACTGGGGAAAAAAGGGAAAGCTGCAGCCTGTGCTTCTAGCTAGCCCTCTGGTAAAGTGTCTGAGCTGGTGGCACTTGGGTGACTTTACTCTTTCCATCAGTTCAGAAGCTCCCTCCTCCCCAGAGGAAGAAATGCGTTAATTAAGCTGGCAAAGCTGTGCAAGCTGGGCTGTCAGGCACTTACAAACTGCCTCTTCAGATCCTCCCAATAAAGGGATGTCTCAGCACTGTCGAGCCTCAGTTGGTTAAGGAAGAACAAAATGCTCCTTTGCGCTCAGGATGTGCCCAACTCCACAGCTTTGCTTGCTCAGTAGACAGGTTTCTAATTTTTCTGCCTGAATTTGTCTCAGGAATATGAACAAGCAAGGGGCACTTGTAAAGTCTGTAAATTCTCAGTGTAAGTCCCAGGGTTTATTTTGGTATCAGCTCAGGCTTTTAACTAGCAGCAACTCTCAAAATTTTCAGATCTCAAGATCAGAAAACAGAAAGTGAAACCTAGAGAAACTTCTTCTAGTGAATGACTTCACATGACCTTCCACCTTACAGTGGAACCAAAAATTAACAAGTTTGTCTTTTAAAATCTTCTCTCGTCCTTCCCCTTTTGTTGCTATTGATGTGTAATCAACAGCTCTGTTGTTCAAGCTTTTAAATTAGAGACATCTTTGAAATGTCATCTTTGCTGTCTTAGCGCATCCAAGAACTTCCTGGAAGTATTTGATGCTTGTAAATACAGCCTTAGAACACAGAAAATTAAAATACTATAAGGTGATCCAGTGGAGATCTAGCTGGCTCAGCGACCTGTTCCTGACTTTTGGCAATAATGCACACCATACAAAAATGCTTCCCTGAAATACTTGCATAGGCACTTACATAGCAATGTGCTGTAGAGGGATTTCCTGACTGAAGGACAGTGCCTTTTCAGAGACCTAGCTCACAATGGCTGTTTTCTGCATTTATTCAACTCCCTGTGTGTTTAGTGAACAAATTTTAGTGTCCTGTTGTCATATGATAGAGAATTTAGTCTTGTTTGTGGCACATGCCTGTGAAAGTGTGTTCTTAATTCAGTTGTATCTTTAAAGAGGAGTCTTCCTTTAGCAGTTTATTGACACTGACAGTGGACCAGAAAGGACTGCACCAGACACCTGAATCCTTGAAAGGCAGCCATCTGACTCTGGTGTCACCTTCCAGCAGCAAATGATCAGGAGTTGGGTAAAAGTAAAAGGTACATTAATGTGGGACTTGGGCTCAAGAAAGCAGTGGAGTATGAACACCTGCCAGCAACCAGATGCCAAAATTTAAGCAAGGCAAGCAATAGTTGAAAGCCAGACAGGAAGGAGAACTTGGGAGATAAAAGATAAAGATTGACAAGGGTGGGAAAAGCAGATCAGCACAATGGGACATCTTAGGACTCAGTATCCTGACAGCATGAGAGATGTGGCCATCTGCAGAAAAAGGGATCCTGCATAAAATGAACGTGTGATGGTGGAACTGAATTTGCTTTCTTGAAACTGTTGAACTGTTGATTGAACAACAAGGTTGAACAGAAACATTGAAATAGCAGAGGCCATTGTGCTCGAATAACACACTGCTGCTTGCAAGGAAGAGCTCTAGATAGTGGTATTGCTCCTGGCCTTCCCAGAGAAAAATATGCAGAGACGTAAGTGGCATTACAGAAGCAGTAGGGGGAAATACAGAAGAGAAGCTGTGATGTTGTCTGTCTTGCCTGCAGATACAGCAACAGAGGTCATGGCAGGGATTTCTAAGAGTGGAGGCATCAAGGAATAAAATGGCAGCAAAGTAAAGTGGCCTGGAAACACGCACTGATGTGTTTAAAGAATTGCTTTACATCAAGGACAAGGAAGGTCTTGGTTATAGTGATGTAGGTAACACCCAGTATCCTAGATACCTGTGTTTGGACTACT
The DNA here is from genome assembly GCA_013397295.1 of Polioptila caerulea. Taxonomy (NCBI): domain Eukaryota; kingdom Metazoa; phylum Chordata; class Aves; order Passeriformes; family Certhiidae; genus Polioptila; species Polioptila caerulea. The sequence continues at coordinate 4,770,496 of VYXF01010446.1, forward strand.
GTGGTTGGGGAGACAGCCACAAAAATATGTGGAGGTGACAGGAGAACAGACTGGACGAAAAACCATCAGAAGTGGACCAAAAGTTGGGAAACTGAGAAATAACTACTGTTAGATAAAGCCTTTGAGACGAGAAGGTACTTGAACACCATGGATCAGATGTGAGTGAAAAGAAGGAAGGGGATAAGGCAGCCAGATCCTGGACCTAGAGATCTCTGCATTTGTTCTTGAGAATCAGAGACACAGCATCAAAATAATGCTTACCAATGTTGGGAAAGATATTTAGTCCTAGAAGGAACCAAGTTCATTATGAGATATTTCCTTAGAAGTTCAGCAGAAGGTCCTCAAACAAAAAGCAGAGAGACAGATGTGAGGAGTCAGGATAAGTGCTTGGCTGTGGTTGCTATGACCCAGCTCCCCTCCCAACAGGAAGGAACAGCCCTTGAAGTACATGCTTTTTCACAGAAATAAGCATTTTTCTGGAATTAGAGAATAGGGAAATGGGAGGAAACAGGGTCCAGGTGGGAGGAGAAGTGTGTGATCTCCATTTGCAGGGAGGGAGATGGGGGAGTGAGCCAACCACAACCTCAGCAGGAGGTAGGTTCCAGCTTCTGGCAACTGCCCTGCATGGATGACTCCAAGTAAAGCATAAGCTGAGATCAGAGGCTGGCAGGGCAGCACTTCTGTGTGGTGAACAGTCTGAAGGTCAACAATTTAAGTCTAACAAATTCCTGATAGAAGAACTTGTATACCTTACAGAGATCTGTTTAGACAGGAGACGAAATCAGGCTGAAAATGGCCTCCTTTAGGATACAGATAAAATCAGTACTTCTTGCTTCTTGGAGAAGCAATTTTGTAGTGGCTCTCCCAAAATGAGTTATCTCGTACCTTCATTGCTGTTGCCATCAAGTTGTGAAGCTGTCTGCTTTACCTCCATTTCAGTTCCTCTCAGTTTGTCTCTCAAATGCTTTATGTACAGATTCGATGACGCTAGAAGCACACAGTTCACATCAAGTGTAGTCTTGCTTGTTTCTATTGAAACTGATAACAATCGCATTCCAAAGAGTGGAAACATGATTTCTGACTAATCAGGTCACACAAGATAACTTGCATGCTACATTCATTATACAATGATTACTATTAAGCATTGCCCCACGTGGAGAATATATTCAGCAAACTCACTCAATCCTTTTAATTGTGCCTATAAAAGTGTGTAACATCCTCATATAGTTGATGCATTGTCGTGACCATGGTGCTCTGAAGGAGAGAGATCCTATTCTTGCACACTGCTAATTGCTACAATATACCATGGATGTTGCCATAAGTAATAAATTCCTGAAACTACCTCACTGGGATTTGGTTTTTTTGTGTTATACTGTAAAAAATCAATTGAATGGCACCATATATATTTGGGGAAAGAGGCACAGTAAATGAATCACATCTTACTTTTCTAATACAAAAAGTCTTGCAGAAAATACTGTTTAACACTGCAATATTGTCTCGGTACTGTCACCCTCACTTGTGTCATATATTTTTGCAGATAAACAGGAGTCTGTTTAGCAGGGTTTCAACATTTCTGGACAGGTTTAGTGCTTCCAAATTTCCTAGATTGCTTTGTCTCTGCTGATTCTGTGATTGCTTTACCTCTTTGATGAACAACAACAAAAAAATCACAATTCTTTAAAAATTTTCTGCCAGTCATGTTGTTCATTATCATGACTCCAAATTGATAAAATAAATATTTTTCTTCATTTGTTCATAGAAAGAAAACAAAAAATTGTTAATTTCCTCCTTCATAAAAAGGCAATTAGTTGCATTCTGCCAGACATGCACACCAGTTGTGGGGAAAAAGTACAGTCAGAAGTAACTGACATACAAAGCAACAGCTTTATCTTTGTAGAGGTGAGTACAAAAACCCCTCACAGTTCTAAAATTCACCATTATATTGTCGACCCTTCAAAGCAGCTTGCACTGAATATCTTTGTTTTGCTTGTTCACGGAGTGGACTCAGGATTCTGGCACGTTAAAAACTCTTCATTGGCCTCCTGGGAATGCAATTTATTCCTGAGAAGACACTGTGAAGCTGGACATTTAAAAGAATTTTGTGACTGGAATAGTCTTGTAACGCTTGGCAGGAATGTGATTTCTTACCTGGCTGTGGTAGAAATAAGCTGCATGCAAACACTAAATTGTCCTTTCTTTTTTTAGTGTTAAATGGGAATTTTCTTAGAGGGCATACAGTCAGTTTTTATGGATAATGTTTTATATGCTCCCTTTTCCTCACTTGATTTTACTGCACGTGTAGACACATGCACAAAACCAAAACAGGAAACACGACAAATTGATTGCATGACGACAGATTTATCTCTTGTAGGCTTCTTGTAACCATGTGAAAGTCATCTTAATGAGAGCAAACACATCCAGCCACACCTTGCATTTTGCATAATCATGTGTTGGAGTCTTCATGCTTTTTCCCCCCTCTATTGTTTTCTCAGCATTTGCACCCTGATGAGGACATACAAGACACTGACTGCTGGACTATCTGAGGCCTCAGAGGCCCTTTCAGTCTGGGGGTCCCAGCCCACCTGCAGCAGCACCATGCACTGACAGCCCTGCCCCCAGCCTCTCCTGGAGCTCTCACCTCCAAATCTGCCAGGTCTCCATGTGTTTGTATCCTTGCTGCCAAAAGCCTTCCAAGCAAGGGTCACTTCCATTCCCGACTCACAGTTAGGGTTTGCTGATCAGGAGTTATTAATGGACAGTGTTAGCCCTGAAGGCTGCAGGATACACACCTAGGGTGAAACCCCACTAGGTTGCCAAGCAGTCAACTGCACCTAGAGGAAGACATTGAGAGGGTACAGTAAGAGGATAACTGTCCTCTGCTTTTCCTCCCCAAAGAAACCCTCTAGTTCTCTTACATTGCAGAGAAGTGGCATAAAGTAGAACAGAAGGGCTTGGTAAAAAGCCTGGGACAATGCTTAAAAATGCCAGTGGAGATGCAGGGGAAAGCACTGTGCCTTTCACTGTCTTCAGGGATTTCTACACAACAGATCTGTAGAGGAAAAGGCAGAGAACTGCCTGCAAGTTTTTTGTGACCATTCCCATTCAAAGAGACAAGAGAGATGCAAGTTGTACAGAAATACATGAGTGTGCATTCCATTTTGCTGAGTTTTATTGCTGCTGCTCTGCTAAGCATCCAATTCTCACCCAAAAAGGAGCATTTTTTTTCATGAGGGTCATAAGCCTTAAACCTCACTTAAGCATGGAAGCAAACAGATTGATAAGATGAAGTCCCTGAAGATTTTTCCCAGTGCCTGAAAAAAAGGATCTAATAAAGTAAAACTGGGATTAGAATACAAATGCCTTTCCTTTAGAATGTCAGGAAGTCCTACAGCGCTGGCCCGGCTTAGTTTGTCTCTATGCATCAACGTTAAACATTAGCAAGTTATTTCAATGGTAGGCAGGAACAAAATACAAATGAAGCCTCCTTGTACAAACAAAAAGTTGTAGGCAGTGTCTGTACTATGCAGTTTGAAATAGAGGTAGATCAGAGGGGTGAGGTAGACAAATGGGGTGAGGAAAGAGGTATAAAGCATAAGCAGTGAGGTTCACTGGAATGATGGCAAAGATTAGGATGTTTGCTTCACAGGTGTTCTTCTCATCTTTTCTGAAGGGTTGAATTAGAAGGAAATCAGATGAACAGAAAGCAAATTGTGAAATGTGGATCACTAAATAGGAAAGATGAAAAAAAATGAAAAGTACAGATCGGCGAATGAGTGATAAAGAGGTAAAGCAATCATTACAGCAGAGAGAGAGTAATACAAAAGTAAAACATTTTCCAAGACTTCATAAAGCTTTGGTTTTTCTCATCAGTTGGAGTCTCAGGTTGGCTTCTTCTGGCAGTTTTCCTGAAATGGTGGTGAAGAAAGAAGACCAACACCCAGGCCTTCTTGCCCTAAAAATCATGTCTGTGTGTACTGAGGAAAGACAGATGGTAGACTGAGATGCCTCAGTTGTGGGTGAGTGTTTATAAACCCATAAAGTATAGAAAAGTTTGAATCAGTTTACTCTGCAAACTTGTGTACAAAAGACAGCAAAGTAAAATATAAATAAAACCATACTTCACACATCAAAGCATGGTGGTAACACTATGGCTTTTAAATTAAAACCCACAAACCATTGGATATTAATCAATTGACTAAAATGTCTATGTTAGAAAGTAGATAATAGACCTTCTTAGGAGGTTGATAGCCTGACACCGGGGCTGGGAGGACAGGCAGCTGGGAAAACTGTTGAGCTCCATGAGATCCTTTGCCTCAGCATACCCATGACTTTGAGCCCAGGGTAGCCTGTTAAGCTGAAGAAATAACTTGACCAGTTATTAAAGAAGGAGACCAAAAAGGAACCCAGCTGATAATCCATCATGTTTCTGCCTCTTTGTCCATTTTAATTTTTGCTTCCTGCTTCTTTTCTGTTCTCATTTTTTGTGTGCCTCTTAAGGAAATACTTAGCCTTGCTGTCCAAGATTAAATCTTTTTCCAAAAGACCTGTGAACCCATGAGAAGAAATGACCTTAAAAAAAACCCCAACAAACTACCAAAACTTTGCTTCAGTGGGATTAGTATATATTGTGCAATGGCTGATCTGACTGTGCTATGCCTTTGCTTTTCTTCAGCCCTTCTCTGCAGGTAAATGCTAGATATTTGAAAATCTGAAATATTGTCTTTGGAAATATTTGAAATCTCTGGTACCAGATCAGGAAGGTACAGCCATGTACAGCCATGGTGCTCTCCAAGGTCAGTTAGTCTTCTTCAGACACGACTATGCAAAGTTGATGTGCCTCAGAAGTCATCAGCTCAAAAAAAAGATCCCTTTGCTACTGGCATTTTCCTTTTCTTTGCCTCTCTTCCAAGTGTTTTATCTCTTCTTGTCAAAACAAAACACCAAAACCTGAGTATTGAGTCATTGCACACTCTGAAATTAAATCTTTTACCATCCCCATCACTATCTAAAAACTATTGCACAACCATTACTAAGCAGAAAAAATCCCATAAGGTGGTAAGAATAAAAGACGAATTGTTTAAGTGAAAGCTCAGCTCATAGTTCTTCCTTCAACTCCTGACTTGACTGTGACTCCCATACCTTCCTCAAAGACTCAAGGAATTTGTAGTGATGTTTGTTGAGATACGAGGAAGCAGCTCTCTCCAGGCTGACTGGAGAGCATCATGCCCAATCCATACACAAGTCTGCTACCAGGCAGCCATCTGGACTGCACTCCCACCCTGACACCTGAGAAGCACCCCAAAATCCAGACTCTTTGCTTTGTGTCTCCATGTCTGGCAAGTCTGCCCACAAGAGAGGGAAGCCTGCAATGTTTCAGGCATTTACAACCATCCTTTTGTTGGATTGGGGCCCAGTGCCAGGATTTGTGCTATCTTCTGCTGGCGTAGACCAACATTTGAATCCAACCCCTGATATTTAATTAAGAACAGTATTTGGAGCATCTGTTTGCAAAAGCAGTCAGAGTGTATTCAGATAATGAGCACTTTGCAGCAGGTTGTGAGGCCATGCATTTTATTATTTAGAGCTTTCTTGGAACTAAATTCCCTGCAAATATACACAGGATGAATTAGAAATAGAGTCTAAATGTACTTTCTTCTTCTGACCCCCAACACAGTAAAGACTGTATGGAAATGGACACTGCAGAATCACACAGAGAAAATGTCTTGTGAGCCATCTGATAAACCTAAAATTAGAGCACTAGTTTGTCTAAAGAATTGGCTCAGGAAGTCAAATCATTTAAGCTGAACAAAAAATGTGGAAGGAAGGATGCCAGAGCAGTAAGAAACAAAAAGCATAGCTTGAATTATCCTTCCTTATTCATTATTATAGCTTTGATTTGGTGGTTTTTTTCTGAGAAGGGGGTGATTCTTCAAACTACAAGAACATAGTTACTGATCTACTCAGTGAATATAATGTTTTACACTATGGAAGTTCTATACAAATGAAATATAAAGTACAGCACAACAAACTCACACACTGTAGAATAATAGAAATAGTCTCAGCTAGACTTTGTTTCTGATTATAGCTTTCGCTGAGCAACAGAACCTGATGGACTGTCATTAACCCAAGAACCAAAAAACACTGGTTAGTAGACAGATACACCCTACTTACTCCCTTAAACAGCTGTTAGTGAATGCACTATGACATCTAACTTTGATTTTTACACTCTTTCTTTGGAAAATTGTGATGGAGACCTTTTTCTTGTGCTACAACGCATGACAGAAACAAAGAGCTGGTGAATAAGGTTAAAAAAAATATTGAGAGATGAGATGTAAAGATATGAAAAGCTTTCAGACAGGACTTTCAAGAGGAGGGTGTGATGATAAGCAAGAGATGCTATAACATTTTTGTTAATGACAAAGGACAACCCATGATGGGAGCTTAATGGACTTCATAATGCATTTTATCAGATGTTTTTATGTTCCAGGCTGGTCTCTTCCACAAGGCTGGCAAGCTCTTTCAACATGCTGAGGGAAGTCCAATCTGCAAAGACCAACCACTTACAAAAAACAAGCGTTGATGAGGTGTAGAAATAAAAAAATGCGGGAAGACAGGATATAATCACTCCAGCTGCCTGGGTAGGTAGGAGGAGGGAGGAGCAGCCATTATCCAAATACATTTCATTACAAGAGACAGAATGGAAGCAGGGGGCCAGACCTCTTGGAAAGGACAACCCAAGAAGGCATCTGCAGGCAGGACAGTATGGGGCTGGCAAGTTTTTGGGAGCATGGAGAAGGGCTCTTTGTGCACTGATGTCTGAGCACCACCTGAGTGCCTGTTCTCTGCAAGGACTGCATGCAGTGACAGCAAGGGGCTGCTCAGGTGGCTGCATTGCATCTTCAGCCTCCCCTGGGAGCAGGGGGAAGGCTGATAAACTATGGAAGTAGCCTTTCTTTTTTAATTACAGGCTGGGATGCCGTGTTTAAAGTGCTCTGTAGGAAGGAAGATGACAGATCTTTATTTTCAATTATATGGAAATGCACACAGCAGTTTTGATATTTAAACTGGCATACATTCATGGAGGTGAGGCATAAGAAACTGAACTCCCATTAAGAGTGGCAGAGTACTTCTCTTCAAGGAAAGTACATGAAGATGAGAATTCAGATAAGGTAGCTTGTTCTCGGAGTTCAGGGATCAGCAACATGTAGAGCAGCTCTTCCTATGCCCAGATTTCATCTGAGGTTCTTGTTTTCCTGTATCTGAGAGACCAAAGAAAGCACCAGAGCAGTATGTTCATATGAAGTCGTTCCCTTTTGCATGCCACTGGTCTAAACTCATGGTTTAATGCAGGGGAAACATTCCCTTGCACATAAGGAACTATTTTCTACAATAACATAGGTATCTGGAGATATAGCTTCATACTCCCATGTCCTCTGCACTGCTTGAAAGCTGCGTTTACTGTCAAAGTTAAACTGCTTCTTCTTTAAGCAAATCACCATCTATGCTAAAATTTAGCTTCATTATGATGCAATGTCAGCATTAGACCTTTTTATTACTATTAAAGTTGTTTGCTTACCATTTGTATTTTACTTACATGGACAATTAAACTATATCTGGTACTTAATTTGTTTCCAGTTGGGTTAATTCCATGATGTAACTAGCATAACAGCATGTTATTTAAGGGTACACATTATGAAATAATAGAAGGAAGTTCATACATTATTTAAAGATTTGTAAAAAATAGCTCTCTTAATGTAATAAATCTTTTCTATTTTTTTTTCTTTTTGGCATAAGCAAGCCTCCCAGTGACCATTTAGGCTACAGAAATGAAACTACTGCCGGGCATCAAGCCTCTAACCTTTGAAATATTGAAATAAAAGCAGATAGTTCCTAATAAAAAGGTTCTTGAAAACTCCCAAATATCTTGAGCTAGACCACACCACTGCTTTGTAACTAAGAAAGAAATTATAATAAAATGATGGAGGCAGTGTTCCCCACCTCAGAAAACTTCTATTCCCATGTGCTCACGTGTCCCACAGATAATGGGGTTTTGATAGGGGAATTACTGCTGCTGGGCAATATAACTATAGAAAAGCTTTCCAATATGATGGATCTCAGAATCACAGCAAAGAGGGCTGGAAAGGAGTCCAAGAGCTCATCTAGTTCGTCCTTTTGCCTTGTGGCAGAGCCAGCCAGACCTTTTCCACATCCAGCAGATGGTTTTAAGGCCACTTTCTGGTGATAAGTGCACAGCCCCTCCAGGCCTCCTTGTACTGTCTCCAACCAGCCTTTACAGTTAAACTCTTTTAACATGTAACCTAAGTCTTCCTTGCTGCATTTGAAGCCCTTCAGGTCTCCTCCTCTCCACAGGGAATATTCTGATAAATAGTACTTCATTCCACTTCTCCAACCACTTACACATTTCAAGAGGCATCACATTCCCCCTCTAATTCTTCTCCTTGCCTGACAAGATAATTCCAATTCTTTTAACCTGTGCTTATAAAGCACAGTGTCTGATAACAGAGGGTTATATGTTGCTCTCATCCACCAGATCCATCCTCTCCTCAGCCTGTTCTCCCATCGTTCAAGAGTAAGTTTGACTTTTCTATTAAATTTCTGAGATATTTCATTAGAAATGGTGCATGTTAATTAGTTGGTGGCAATTCTTGTGATATGTAAACAATGTGAATGACGAAATAGATGTGATTATATGCAAAACATCTCTATTTTTGGCTGACTTTGTAGTGGAACCTACCCCTTGCTGTCCGGTTTTTATCATTTCCACAGAAGGAATATGTTGTTACTTCAGTACTTGATTTTCTGGAGCTTCTGATGACTGTAAATTTTTATTTCTCTCTTTTTGTCAGGGCAGATAGTGCCGTCATCCTCTAAGGGTAATATCCCAGTGAAGATCTGCTGAAACAGATCTGAAGACCCAAAACCTATTCAAATTTATAGTTCTTCTAATGTTGAAAAATATTTTAGCTCATTCATAAAAACTGAGGTGAGAAATAAGATATTTAAGGTAAACTAGCCTGTTTCATTTTTTATAAACTAGCTAGTTATATTCTTTGCTTAAAAGAGGTTTCCCACAGGTATTCTCACAGAATCTAACATAGAATCCCTTAGGTTGTTTTTTTCTGTATTACATCCTACTGCAAGCTTTTACTGTAAGAGAAAAACCAACAATTTTTTTCATTAGATGTCTAAAAATAAAATGCATTTGAGTTCTTATTTTAAAAGATTCTGAATCTTCCTGCATCTTCTTAGAAATGTTCAAGAATCTGGACCCTAGTGGGATATTTCCAAGTGCTAAGCTGCCTAATTTCATGAGAATCAAGAGGAGCTCGGTAGCTAAATATTTAGGCATTTTGGAAATTCTCTTTAGCACCTGTTAGTGGTCAGGGCAGATGTCCAATGCCATTCTTTGAGCAATTAGACTGTTTTGGTTCAGCTCAGTGAAATGAAAGGGCAAAGGATCAAAAGACTTTTCTTAATAATTTCTCATGCCTTGAAGGAGCATTTGGACCAGTACTGCTTTTTTTTTTTGCTTTTTTTTTTTTTTTTCTTTTTTTTTCTTTTTTTTTTTTCTCCAGAACTCAGCAATACACTATACCTTACTTGGCAGATTCCAGAGAATCACTAAAAAATTAATAACCTAGAAACATAAAAATGTAAACAGTAATGCTGGATGCTGCACTATGCATGAAAATAACTGATGCCAATTCTAAATGTATCTGCTAATCAACATAACTAGATTTGTAGACACTAAAATGATGTCTTTGTCTCTCTTCCAACATGGGAAAATGAAACTATAAGAGGAAAAAACATCTCACAGCACAAAACAAACTCAGTGTTAAAATTGGTCAGTAGTGCTTTCAACAGTCACTTGTTTAATTGTTTCTTGCTTTCCTTGTGCTGCTGCCAAGAACAAAGGTCGTACTTAATGACTGCCTAAATAATTTGTAATATTTTTTAGGTTTGCCCTTGAGGTGGCTGATGTGGATCCTTTTGTGCTTGGTAGGAAAGTTTCATCTGGATTACCCTATTAAAGAAACATTATCCTTCTAAACTGATTCAAATCCCTTCACATCCTCCAAAATACACACCTTTCTTTTTCTTTTCTGTTTCATGTCAAATACTGTAGTGACAGCTCAAACAAGGTAACAGTGTTTGTTTCAAGATTATAAAGCACTCAGGACATCCACATCACCTTTGAAGTAAATTTTTGAAGCCATAATCCTCTGCCAAACAAAAAAGGAATATATGTCATCATAGCATCATTGTAATGACATGGCCTTAACTGGGAGAAAACAGCAAAAACTGAAGAGCTAAGTCTTCTCTGTCATGGCTCCATCACTTAGAAGTAGTGGTTTGCCATCTCTGGTCTAGAAAGTGAAATCCAATACAATCTCA
>VYXF01010446.1:4780924-4799719 GCA_013397295.1 Polioptila caerulea
TCCTTTTTTTTTTTTTTTTTTTTTTTTTTTTTTTTTTTTTAATGACAGGATGCTCCTGGTATTTACACACCCTTCTCTTCTTGCCTTATTATAGGCCAGTAGTTGGGCAGTAAACAAAAGGAAAGTATGCTGTAACAAAGCACTTCATGGTGAGGTGAAAACAGAACCAAGAATAGAAGAAAATAGAATATTAATTTCATAACATCAAGGACAGTCTGAGACAGACTATTAGGTTCTCCCATAGGTCCCCAAACTGGGGCACATGTGCCAAGGGTTGGCAGTGGAAAGAATTGGGGCTCAAGATAATGAATTTCATTCCATCTGAGAGACCTAGGTCCTATTACAAAACTGACCCTGTACTTTCTGTATTTTCAAAAATATCTCAGTAGGACAGAGGGTGATCACAGAGGTGATGCCTACACCAGCATTATATGGATACTAAATCAGTTTCAAAGTTTCCTTCTGTCCTCTTCTCCCATTAATAAAGGTGTTCCTACCCCAGAGAATAAATAGGATTCCCACATTTTTTAATGTTTCTTTGAAAACTGATCATTGAAAACACAGATTAACTGCTTCAATCTGTCTTGATGTTTAAAATACAGTATTTAATTAGTGCATGATGGTTGCTTTTCAAGAGTGCTGGAGTCTGCCCTTGCTGTCATTTAAATCCATAGCATCACAGCAACATAGAATCACAGAATCATAGAATATGCTCTATTGGAAGAGACTCATCAGGATCATTGAGTCCAACTCCTGGCCCTGCACAGGGCACCCCAAGAATCCCACCATGTGCCTGAGAGCATTGTCCAAATGCTTCTTGAACTGACGGGCTTGGTGCTGTGACCACTTCCCTGGGGAGCTGTTCCAGCTCTTCACTCTCTGAGTGAAGTATCTTTACCTGATACTTCAGCCTAACCCTCCCCTGACTCTGCTTCATGCCATTTCCTTGAGTCCTGTCACTGGTCACCAGAGTGAAAGATCAGTGTCTGCCCCTCCTCTTCCCATTGTGAGGATGTTGAAGACCGCAGTGAGGCCTCCCCTCAGTCTTCTCCAGGCCAAACAGACCAAGTGACCTCCTAAGGCCTCTCCACTCACTGATCCTGCTGGGTCCCTTCCAAATCTGCATATTCCATGATTGCATGATTCACCATCCTCATGGCCCTTCTTTGGACACTCTCTAATAGTTCAATGTCTTTTTTATGTTGTGGTGCCCAGAACTGCCCCCAGCACTCAAGGTGAGGCTGCCCAAGCTCAGAGCAGAGTGGGACAATCCCATCCCTTGCCCAGCTGGTGATGCTGTGCCTGATGTCCCCCAGGACAGGGTTGGCCCTCCTGGCTGCCAGGGCACTGCTGGCTCATGTTCAACCTGACATCAACCAGGACCCTCAGGTCTCCTTCCACAGTGCTTCTCTCTGGCCTCTTGTCCCCTGTTCTATACACACAACCAGGATTCTCCTGTCCCAGGTGCCAAATCCAGCACTTTCCCTTGTTGAATTTCATTTGATTGGTGATTTCCCACCTCTCTCATTTGTCAAGGTCTCTCTGCAGGGCTTCTCTGCCCGTGAGGGAGTCTACAGCTTCTCCCAATTTAATGTCATCAGCAAACTTTGGGTCCTGTGTCCAAGTCATTGACGAAGATGTTGAAGAGAAGTAGGTGGAGGATGGTCCTGGTTTGGGGCTAATTTGGGAGGAAAGTTCCAAAGGAGTCCCTCTAGAAGGCAGATTCAAGTGGCCCCTCCCCCAGCTGGTTTGGGAAAATATTTCCTTGGAGAAAAGTGGAAAAAAAAAACATTTCTTTAACAAGCAAAGTATTCACAAGCATAAAAAAATGAATAATATTAAACAATGGAACCTCTTGCTGTTCTGAAGAGATGGCCAGTCCAGAAAGGCCTTGTCGTGGGGTGTAGCTGGGCTCACTCTGTCTCTGTCAGTCCCTCCTGCGCTGGATGGTGCCGTGTCCTGGCCCCAGANGCTGTTCTGAAGAGATGGCCAACCCAGAAAGGCCTTGTCGTGGGGTGTAGCTGGGCTCGCTCTGTCTCTGTCAGTCCCTCCTGCGCTGGATGGTGCCGTGTCCTGGCCCCAGAGGGCCACAGGTGTGAGCTCCTGGTGTTCTTCTGGACTTTCAGTCCAAAGCAGGGCTGAACAGTTCCAAGAAAAAGAAAAACCACAGGCCAGGAAACTTCTCTGCCTCAGGTAGCTATAAAAATTAACTAAAAAGCACAGGAGAGCTCTCTCCCACTGTCTGTGCTGCAGACAACATGGTCCATGTAAGAGAATGCAGGAGAGTGAGCGCAGTTTGTGAAAACAAACTGTGCACTCCCTCTCCCCACTTCGCTCTCGGAACCAGTCCTAGAGGTGCAACTTAATATCCAGCACAAACAGAACAGACAACTGGGGATGCAAGCATCATAAAGTCACCCTAGGACAAGGATGGAGCCCTGGGGAACCCCCCTAGGGACAGGACAGCAGTCTGATGTCACCCCGTTCCCTATAACTTTGTGCCCGACCCATGAGCCAGTTGCTCCCCCATTGCAAAGCACTGTTATCCAGCTGCGTGCTGGACATTTTGTCCAGAAAGATACTGTGAGAGACAGTTTCAAAAGCTTTGCTGAAGTCCAAAAAGATTACATCTACTGGCTTATGAGGTAATCCGAGTGGAAAGGCGCCTCTGGAGGGCTCCTGTCCTCAGGGCTCTAAACAGTCAGGTTCTTTAAAACCTCCAAGGACACCGACTGTACAACCTCTCTGGGCAATGCTCTCCCGTGCTCAATTTGCCTCATGATGTTTCTTTATATCCAGTCAGAGCATCTCCTCTTTCAAGCTACACCTGTTTTCTCACATGCCCTTGCCATGCACCACCATGAAAACCCTGGTTCTGTTTCCTCAAAAACCTCCTTACAGGCACTGGAATTAAATGATGTGCAAAAGCAGAAGTAAATCCTAAAGAGGGTACAATTTGTTGACAGTAGCATCAGACCTTCATATCAGAGTGTCCCATTTCCTCTCCTTCTCTATCCTGACTGAGCATTAGCTCCCTATCCTTCACCAGCATGCTGATCCAGCAAGGTGTCACAAACACGGGTTCAGCTGCAAGGACACCTGTGTAGAGGACCACTGACTTAAAGGCAAACTTTCACAGGCAGAAACAGTCTCTCAGAAACATGAGTGGTTACAATGTCAGATCTTCATACTCATATTCAGTATCATTCTTGGCTTGCAGCTAGGATTAACCATCCATTCTCTCTCTGTCACAAAAGCTGGAAACCAAGCTTGAATTTCTGTTTTCAATGCAAACTGATATTCTGAAACCATTCCTTGGCCCGGGAGTATGTGCTGGTAACACATTAACCAACGTGAGAACTGGTAACACTGCATCTATACCTAGGCATGTGCTTTCAGACCTTGCCAGACAGAGGGAAGAGAGAACAGCTAAGCCTTGCATATGCTCCCTGTTTCCCTCAACAAGACCATAAACCAGCCAATTGTTACACTAACCTTAACTTGCATATCAAGACATTCCATTCAAATGATACACTGTAGGCTTGTGATTAGCTATCAACAGATTGTCACTTAAATGTCATCCTTCATGAGTTATTTAAGATGAAATAAATTTAGCCGAGAATCAAGCCACACTGGGGCAAGTTCAGCTTGTAGAAATTTGCTGTCCTATTAGCTCTGAGCCACATTCATTTTTAGTAGTGTGTAATGACATGGGTAAAACTTACCCAAATTTTTTTATGATGGAGACACAGCAAATGTTAATAAGGATTTAGTAATTTGTACCAACAGTAAAAATATCCACAATTTCTCTTATTAAGCCCAAACTGGAAGACTGCCTTTCATTCACAAGGGAACAGGAACACTACCAGATCATGGGAATTAGGAAGAGAGTGCTTTCCTGACTACATTCCACTTTTGTTCATTATTAATGCATTTTTCATCCTCAAAAAGTGTGACAAGAGATCCAAGTGCAAGAGGAAGGCAGGGGAGAGAGAGAGAGAGAGAGGGAGAGAGACTGTCAGTGTATGAACTTGAACATACTAGCACCAGCCTGGTACTTCCTAACACACTTCCATAAACTGTACTGGTAGTAAATAGCACAAATCCTCAACTCAGAATTTGAAGTTGGCTTACAGGAAGCTCTTCTGAAGCTTGTAAACCACTGCTTGAAACCACTGTTTCCAGCAATGTCCAGTCTGCCAAGGAATGGCTTGCCCATTTCACATCTTTTCTCTTGAGTACTGCCAAATTCCAGGTCCTTCTCACCCGCAGTAGAACACGTTTCTATTTCAAGGGGCGTTATTATTTCAGAAGAAAAACCCAAAACACCAAATTGTGGTTAACACGTGGTGGCAGCAGTGAGTAGCAAGGAAGGAATGATGAACTCGATACCCAAGCTTCAAGGAGCATAAGGTACGGGCAAATGTCATAGAACTGTTGAGCTTTCCACGTGGCCACGTGTATATTCCTGCATTCTTTCTTTATGCGAATCTTTCCAAGAACAGGTGTGAGTAAGAGTCTTTCCTGAGGGCATTTTATCCCACAGTGAGGGGGTGTGTGTGTGTGTGTGTGTGTGTGTGTGTGTGTGTATCTGAATGCTTCTAACAAGCAGTTCAGTCCATAGACAGGAACCAGATGAGCTTCACAAACAGGAGTCATGTAACACTTCTCAGATGTTGCTGCTTAGCCTGCTCCCCCAGCCTAGGTTGCAGCAACTGCTCTTGTAATACCTAATGTCAGCTCAGGGCTGAGGATGGGATGCTGAAGCCAACAGTGAAATGCAGAGAGAAGGGTGTGCCTTGTTATGTTGGAGTGTCATGTCCTTGCTCCTCTTCTAGGGTACTTGAAGAAGGCAAATCTAATTAAGTTAAAATAGAGCTGTATGTAAGAAATAAATAATATAGAACCAGTTAAGCAAATAATAACTGTTTGATATTTTCATAATTTTCCTTGGAGAAAAAGAATTATTAGTTATTTGAATGTTGTCAGCACTATGTCAGTGTCAGGAGACTTAATTTTGGAAATTACTTTGTTACTTTGTGTTANAAATAATAACTATGTTTTATACTTTCATAATTTTCCTTGGAGAAAAAGAATTATTAGTTATTTGAATGTTGTCAGCACTATGTCAGTGTCAGGAGACTTAATTTTGGAAATTACTTTGTTACTTTGTGTTACATCTGAGCAGCCTTAAAGATCAAGTATCATAGCACATCTCTGGGCTCTGACTCAAGAAAAGGCACAGTAAGTGTCAGGAAACATGAGAAGATCGCTATTTCTACCTCATTTGGGGACCTGTGAAGCTCCATTCTCAAACAACGGGCTGCAAATTGTTTAGAAACTGCTTCATGAACTCATCTGCAGCCTGTGGGGCAGGGGGGGAGTAGGTGACTCCTGTGAGCTGAAGGAGCTCCCCACCATAGGCTGCCTTTGCTCTTCAACCAGTGCCCTGGGAAGATAGGGAGGAACATTAGCATGGATTTGCAGGCATGCCAAGGAATGAAGTCTGTCCCCAGAAAAGCTGCCAGCCATTAACTACAACAGTAATTCCAAGCATCCCTCACCTCTCATGGAATTAGTGTCATTAGTGAGATGTCCCTTTGAAGGCAGATGAGAGGATGGGAAAACATGACAGCATGTTATTGTTTTATAAACAATAAACTAAGTAGAAGGTCAACATTTGTAGGTTTTCACTACTTTTATAAAAATATTATGGACTGCAATTGTCATGGTCCACAAAGTGATGACAGAATTGTAGGCAGATGCACTCGCAGCAACAGTGATTTCAAGGCTATTTCCCTGAGACTGTAATATTTGTAATAAATGTGCAGGAAGAAGGGATGAAGCGCTGTTGAAACACAGCAGTGCTGGAACCATAATCGTGGTGATAGGATTTAATGTGGAAAAAAAAATAGTAAGGCAGGACTTTCCACTGATGCAAGAAGTAATAGCCCAATAGTGGAGACCGGTCAGCCTTGCATTGCCCTATTTTTATCCTGACTAATTATGTGTGAAAGCTTTTGCTCCTGATGAATCCATATTCCTGTCTGTGTCTTCTCATGATCTGTATTAACTACTCTCACCACACCCTAAAAATGTCCTCAGTGGGATTTTATAGTAGCCCTAATGCTGTTGTTCACACAGGCTGATTGGTACCTTGGCCTGTGCTGTATTGCAGAGATGATTGTAATGTTGCCAGGCTATAAAGACAAAGGGGAGGGGATGTAGACATTTCAACATGTAGACTTTGAACACCCCCACTTGCTGCCTAAGAAGAAGAGTTATCCTTGCCACAGCAGAGCTGTGTGAGAGAACACAACACAGGAAAAGAGAAATCACACTTGACTGGTCCTGCCTGAGCCCAAAGAAATGCCCTGCCAAGGCATCAGTGAGTATTTCTGTGAGAGATCCTATCAGCCCAAAAGAGGAAATAGAGAAAAGATGTTAAGGATCTGTTTTGGGTTTTCTCAGGGGCACCTTGCAATTTTGCTAGCTCGCTGTGTTTCCCAGTGCCTGCTCCTCAGGATGGAGCATTGCCTTGGGGGGAAACAGGGAGCAAGAAAGGAGAGAAATATAAATATTATTTGCATTAGTCTTGCATCTTCTGGAGATGTGAATATAGGACAAGTAGAAAATGGAACAACAACAACAAAAAAAAAATCCCAGATTTTCTAGAGTTACCTGTTGCTTTCTTTGTGTTCTCAGCAGGACTAGGTTTGGGGAACACGTGGCATCACCTCCACCATGCAGCGAGTTTCGGTATTTTATGTGTTTGTATGCTACAAAAATTTAGTTGCTGAGTGTGGCAGTAGTTTTACAGCACTGTTAGAGGATGGCAAGAACCACGAGCCCATTGCAGTTTCATTAGCATAATTGGCACCCGCACTTATATGGATTCAGCATTACTGAAGCAGTTTCAAAGGGACTGATTATGTGCTGTATTCCTTGGAGCAGTATTTCAGCCAGAGATCCCACTGGGATGGAGCAGACATGAAAAAGAGCCCTAAATTTTATAGTCCTGTGTCAGTATTACTACAAGAAAAGTGTAGTAACTAAAATAAATTTGTCACACATAAGCAATTACCAGCTTAATGGATTTACATTGTTCTTTTAGATTTATCAGTTTTCTTTTATAGCTTCCCTTGATCATCTAATAGGTTTGCTCTTTCCCTAGAAACTGAGCTTCAGTATTTTCTGTTACTTGCATGCAAAATGTAGTCACTGACTTTGTGATCTAGAAAATAAGGTGTAGCAGCACTCCAACAGCAATAAACTGCATGTTTCTGCTAGCAGTAGATTGTGCTCAGAGTTTTTTCTTTTTCTTTTTGAAGCAAATGCCCAAATGCAACTGCACAGCCAGCAGGGCAAAATCAGCAAGCAGGGTGCATCATCATGCACTTGCTTGTCCCCAAGCCTGAGGATACAAACTAGAACAGCCAAAAAATTTCTGACTGTGGCAACACCTACTGAGAGCTTCAACCTGTACTTGGATCTTGCTCAAGTTTCAAGGATGTCCCAGCTACCTTACAGCTCTTACTCCAACCAGTCTTGCACTGCAACATAATCAGGATTCCACACTTCTTTTGTTTTCTTTTTTTTACCCTGGATGTGCCAGAAGGTGGGTGTACTCCTCCAGGATAATTTTGCACTGGAAGGCTAGTGCAAAGATGCTGAAGAGGGTTGACAAACCTAACTTGTACTTTTGTTTTTGGAAGCCATTTCAGTTTTTAGATAAACATAACAAACTTTTTTTAACCTATATATATACATCTCCTTACATATGGGCTATGCAGATTTAGCATCATAAAAATATGTGTATTATGCAATAAGGAATAGTGAAATTATGAAAAATTATGTTTCTGCTCGTGTTACAGTATGTGTACCTGCAGCTGTGCACAACCTGTGAAACCTGATGGCTGCCAGCTCCCCTGCCCAGGTAGGGACATTGACAACCCACTGACAGTTTGCAAGGACAGAAGCTAATCCAGTGCTGACTTTTGCTTTCACAGGTAGCAACCCAGTTTCTCATCCTGGAGGGGAACTGTGGCATCTTTCTGGAGAAAGGTCTCCAACACCAGGTCCCTGCCATTCAATTAGCCAAGAATTTCAGAGATCTGTCCTGGAGTCTTGGGGCTTAGTGGCTACAGGATCCCATCTGGATTTGTCATGTGCTACAAATGAAGAGAGAGATAACAGTAATGGAGAGCCACTAGTCTTTTAGATAGTCCTGTGTTTCTTACCATCCTGAGTTAATTTACCCCTTGAAAAAAAAAAAAAATGCAACTAAATGATTTGAATACTGTGTTTTCAAATGAATGGGTTTGTGTTTTTTCCTTAACCCAAAGGGTTCCAAGGGGGATTAGAACACAGAGTGTAAATGTTAAATATAATCACAGAAAAGACCACAGATGCCCTTCAACTGCCTTTGGGACACAGAGAAGAAAATTGTTTTCTTCATTTTCTTCCTTAGACCACTGTGGGAGACAGCAAAGAAAGCATCACATATTTCTTTTGATATATCATAGAGAGTGAGCTGTGGGGTGCTGTAAAACACTGCTAAATGCAAATATATTTTGGGAAGGATGATTAGATTTAATAAGGGTATTTAAAACCAGCACTGAATATGTCAGTGGGAATACAAATAGAATAGTTCTGTTATTTTTAAATTAAACTGATATAAGTATTTACATTTCTTTTTATTTTTTTTCCTTTTAGAAGAAAGGAAAGAAAATCTAGGTTTACATTACAAAAGGGACAGTGTGGATTTCCCTGTTTGCTCTCCAGAGTTTTCTTAAGCCTGATATTTTGAATCAATGAGTTGAACAGAAACAGGATAATGGTGGATCACAAATGAGGAACCAGATACATATGGAATTGATGAGTTGATGAATATCAGTTCCCTGTACATTTCAAAGAAAATCTGTTGTGTCCTGCACAGAAGTGTCTGTTTTAATGGGAACAGTCACCACCTATCCCACAGCTACTTTACATGGTTTCAGCAGGGAAAAAAATTAGCAGTTTCTATCTACAATAGTCATTAGAAACCACATTTAACAAGGAACAAAGGGCTCTAGGTCAAGCTGTGAATGCCCAGAGACATCCCAGCCTTGCTCACAGGATGTGCTTTCACACGTGCATTTGGCAGCAGCCAGTGGAAGCAGTCCCATGACTCCCACCCCTCTCCCAGCCCTGTGCTGTCCTTGACCATGCTTTGCAGGATTATTTCTGTGACTGTGCTATGCACTGGCTCAGTGGGCAGGTCTTAGTTAAAGATCATTCAGGGGAAAAAAAAAAAAAAAAAAAAAAAAAAAAAAAAAAAAAAAAAAAAAAAAAAAGTTATTTTTCAGCCTGGCTGGGCAGGTGACAGAAGCAGGTTCTTGGCAGTGCATCCAGGGATGCTCACACACCCAGCTGCTTGCAGCAGCTCCTGTGAAACCACAGCCTCACTGCAAAACTCCTCTGCTGAGGAATAGGAAAGAGTGAGGGGTGTGCTGTTAGCTTACTTTATCCACCCTGGTGTTCTCTGACATGGAAGAGCACCAAGCTGGTTCAGGGGAGCTGGAAAAGGGATTGTGTGATAATGGAAATGATGGTAGTGCCCACCCCAAGCACTAAGAATTCCTGAGCTGGGCTGGCAGAAGTCATAAAGTCTTTAAAAATAAGAAAGGTAGTATATTTTCTAATTTTTGCTGCAGTCTTAACCTTTAGGGCACTAAATACTGAATGCACATCTTCTTAGACTTTTCAGAGGAACTAGATTGATACAATCACAAACCAAGATTTACATACTGCTCAGAAAATATCACCAGCCTGTTCTTGGTGGCTTTTTATCTACCCAGCATATCTGACATTTATGTATCAGAAAACTGAATCTGACCCTAATCAAAACTTACCAGGCTGCTGTGGTGGGCACGTGCTGCCTGGGGCTGGCCGTGATTCCTTGCTGCCAGCTCTGTGTGAGCTGTGAGGTCCCTGAGCTGTGGGCACCTGCAGGCACCCAGTGCTGCTGGGTGAGCTCCTGGGCCACTGACCTGCTGGTGTGCCACACTCACCATTTTGGGTCATGTCCTGCTCCAGAGCCTGCCAAGTAAGTTGTCATCAGGAAATATTTTCCCCTGCACTCTGCTGATTTAATTTGGCAAATCTTCTGAAGATCAAAACCTCCCATGAACCAGTAAAAGTTTCAGATTATGTATATCTCCTCTTGGGTTTATGGGTGATCAGAGAATGCCCAGATGCATTATTTATTATGCAGTTGAAGTGTTTTCACAGAGTTGGAAAATCGGCTATCAGGAGAAGGGTCCAGCTCAGCACTGCTGATGGTCTGAGAGAAATCACAAGAATTGTTACATTGGGTGAAAATCTGCAGCTCAGCACAGGCAGACCTGCCAATACATACACACAGATCTATATCTTACATTGAGATATGCAGTTTTGTACTACCATGATTTAAATGCCAGCTTTCTTCTTCCCTCCCCTTCAGTGTGTCCTCACACTGCTCGGCCTCATGCAGGCCTGTCCAAGAGCTTGCTAAAAGAAAACAAACACTGATTTCAGGTGGATGAATGTGTGATTCCCAGCCAAAACCACTTTGCCTTGCACAGTACTTCTGTTTTACATTGTGAGTCATTCCATGTACCTGTGAACAATGGGCGAAGCAGTCACAGCCTGTTTTATGCAGGATCTGGCCACATCAGTGCAGAGGGAATTGCTGGGTTCCCATGGTGGGAGGGCAGTGGTGCAGCGACCTCAGCCCCAAAGATGTAAATGTCTGTACCAGACGTGAGGTGAAGATTGTGTTGGATTTTTCCATAGGGAGAAGCAAAGGTATTAGACACTAAAAGGACTCCTGAGCTACATTTTGTTTCTATTTGTTTGGCACAAAGAGAAGCACAACTCTGGCCAGTCTCCACAAGTGAAACTATTAACAATGTCTAACACCAGGTATAACCATGCAGTGGAGCTGATCCATTGCTCTCACCAGATGCAGTGCAAGGCTGGCACTGCTGGTTCTGGGTGCCTGGGGGAGGTGCAATGCAGGCTGCAGCAACCTGGCTTCCTTTCCTCTCTAAAAAGCTGCCAGAGATCTGTGGGTTCAGGACTCTTTTTGTCTTATGATGCTCTGATGGACATACTATTTCTGGAAGTGTTACAAGTATAGCCAGATTCATCCACCTCGACTTCACTGGTTTGTCCCCAACAAAAACATCTCAGACCCCCGAAATCCACCTGGCGCTCAGCAGCTCTGACCTTTGACCTTTGACCTTTTGACCTTTGACCTTTGAGGGCACTGCTCCCTCTTCCATACAAACCCCAGCAGGAGGGAGCCCCAGACGCCTTCTCTGCCCCCATTTGGGCACTCCTACCGCCGACACTGCTGTGGGCAGCCGTGCAGCCCTGCCCGTGGCAGGGAGTGCACTGAAAAGTGATCCAGCCATGGCCTGGGCCCACCATCACCACTGCCGTGAGTGCCAGGCCCGGGTCAGGTCACCGGGAGCTGCCCCAGGCACCGCTGCTGGCTCGTCCCTGTCCCCGTCCCCGCACTGCCACCAGCCGCAGGCTGCCCGGGCAGCATCTCTGGGACAGAAACTGCGTTTTTTTTCTGCAAAAACGGTGTCTTTGCAGCTGAAAGGGTGTTGCTTTGTTGCTTACAGAAAGTTGTGAAAGAAATGAACTGTGGGGAAATCTCATCTGGGACAGTAATGCAAATAGTAATACCATAACAAAAACAAAACTTTCACATTCAGCCAAATGCCTGCTCTAAATGGCAGCAGCAAGGAAATACAGTATTTATATGGGTATAACATAGAGTTCCAAGGGGGTGGGTGTGTTTGAGCTACAGTGGAGGGAGGGTGCTACTTTTCCTTGGATCCATGGCAGGTCTAACAGTGATTCTCATCCTTGATTTGTAGTTTTAGATGGTACTCAACTTAAAACCAACTGTGATGTTAACACAATTCCACAGTATGACTGCAGGACATAATTCTCAGAAACATAATAAATAAACTCCAGATTATTTTATAGAATTGGAAAATCTGTGGTTTAGAAACGTAACTACACAGTGTGTGCAGCACTTTCAATACATGCTCACATTCCAGTTCACTTACTAATGGGCATGTGGGCAAATGCAAAGTCTTTCCCTAAATCAACACTGTGTTGCACAGACTAGTCACCCATACAGAACCATTGCCAAATATGTTACATGGAACTTTTCCAGTATTTCTGTTAAATGATGCTATTTCAGTGTATGTAAATTTAAATTTTGCAAATTCACCTCATGGCAATGTAGTACTCTACAGTCAGTACTTTGGGGAATATTTGGTGTTAATGTCTTCAGTAAAAGAGCTTTAAGTACCTTCATCTCAGTGCTGGCTGAGGTTATTCTCTCCACTTTTCCAAAAAAAAAGTATCATACTTTGCTATTTAGAAAATGAAAATACAGGTTATTCAGCATGCCCTACAAGTTAAGAAAGTCAGGCTGTGTCAGGTAAGGAGGGAGAGCAGATCACCAGTAGAGATTCTGAGCAGAAAGCACACCATGTGCAGCTTGCTGGAGCTCAGGGCTCAATCTTTGCACCTAGTAAAGAAAAAAAAACACCCCACTAAATCCAGCACTGTAGTGGCAGACCCAAATATTGAAGAGCTGAAACGTCTTTCTGATTTTGTTGTGGCATATGTTCTAGGGGAGGGCAGGAGGAGCAAGTTATCCTATCCTAATTAATAATAAAGTTGGAGGTATTTTAATGCATTTTCTCTGTGCATGTCAACTGTCAGGTCCAAAGCAGCCCCAAAATCAGTACTAATGAAAAATCTCAGACTAAAATATCCATATATTAGGTTCTCTAACTGCTGCGACTGACAACAGTACTAACCTGTACCTGTATGACTCCATTTTGTTTTAATATTTTATACAAATGGAAATCCTTTAGCATGAGAATAAAGACAACATCATGAAAACAGGAATAAGGTTGTCTATTAAGATGCAAAGATAAATGCAAACTGTTTGCTTCATTTTCTCTTCTTTGAGTTACAAATTTCTTGCTGTCATGAAAAACCTTTTCATCTTTTCTGAAATTCTTCACTGTGGCACTCGGTTGACAAATGTATTCATCACAGTAGTGTACTTCCCAGAGATTCCTGTCTTCTGCCTCAAGCACTTTATTCCTTTAGATGATAAAAGTATTTTTTCTGAGAAGAGTTTACATACATATCTGTGTGGCTGTAGGCTCACGCACATCATCAAAGTGTTAAAAAAAAATCGTACATCCAAGAAAAAAATCAGCTTTAAGGACAGATATTCTTTATGACAGGATCTTATTTCCACAAAGGCTGCACAGTGACCATCCTTCCACTGTGTTTAGACAGTGAAATGCTCTCTGCTGTAGCAATTAAGGAGCATGCAAGCATATTTCATGAACTTAAAAGTTTTGTTGGAGAGTCTCAATGTGTGGCAATGCAGCTACATCACTACATTTGGATGTGTAATAGCCATTTACATAAGGTGGCATCAGGCAACACATTATTACTAGGTAAGAATGCCTGTGTATAGCTACTGCATTTTGGTTTATATAGCTGTCCTGAGGGGAGTGAGTGCTGAGAACGCTGACCATTACTGCAGCAACTGTGGTACTGGAAAAAAGAGCTTTTCTTCATCTTCACTTTCCCTTATACACACTGTTCCCTTTTTAAAGGCACCTATTCCAGAGTATTTCCTGGGTGTGAAAGGGGAACTTGTGAAAGCAGAACCCCAACCTGTCCTCCTTTCTGAGCTCACGTTGTGTTACATGTAGCTAATTTTCAGAAGTCTCATTTCCACTGGAATTTGGCTTGGGGAAAAAATGTCTTTTCTCTTGTTTCCCTACCCCCACTCTGGTGACCACTTCAGTGCTTTATAGCTAAATACGTAAACTATTTGCAGGAATCACTTACCCCAATTGAAACCAAACCAGTCTGAAAGCAAAAACCAGAGGACATAGTCAATAAGGGATCTTCATCTCATCAGGAGAGGAAATTTATGTACGCAGAAATCCTCTTCTCTAAACAGGCAGCTGGTTGTAATATTAGAATTATATCATCCACCATCAGAAAGTAAGAGGTTTGGATGCCCAGAAATTTCTAATTCAGAAGTCATATCCTCTATTTTGCTTTCCACATGAAAATCAGCATTTCCATTTTAATACATTCACTACTTCCACTTAATACTTTGCTACAGAACTGGTGAAATGCATTTCCACAAAATATCCCTGTGTAGCAAGTGAAACCTCCCCAAAAGACTTTTATGGTGCTTAAAGT
The DNA here is from genome assembly GCA_013397295.1 of Polioptila caerulea. Classification (NCBI taxonomy): domain Eukaryota; kingdom Metazoa; phylum Chordata; class Aves; order Passeriformes; family Certhiidae; genus Polioptila; species Polioptila caerulea. The sequence continues at coordinate 4,795,217 of VYXF01010446.1, forward strand.
TTTCAGCCAGCCAAGGTGACTGACCAAAACTCATTGGGCTCAGGTGCTTCATGTTGGGTGCTAGTCTTTGAAGAACTGGCCAAGCCAGAAAAAAATAATTTGCAGAATCACATCCCACTGGAGTTTCCAGTTAGTCAATACTGTCCACTCTGATGTAAAATGAGCCTGAAGAAAACCCCAAAACATTTTGAGGCATTTGGTTATTTATATAAACAAAGCAGAGTATTTTGTTGAATAAATAAAATGTAAGTAAAATATTCTATTTTGTTTATATAAAGAAATACGTAACAAAATATTCTAGTCTATAAGCACTAATTCAAGGTAGGTTGATGTGAGAATGTGTAAGGGTACTGATATTCACTGTGTTTTAAGAAGGAGTGATGTTGGGGTGGGCTAATGACAGAAAATATGTAAATTATGTTTTTCTTTCTCTTTCCATGACTCAGGTAATTTTGAAGATAGAATTTATTTCTCTAATGTTTATTATATATTCATTTTGGCTTCACAGCTACTCAGAACTAATAGTTTTTTAAGATCTCGTTTCCCAGAGCATACATCTTCTTTTCACTATGCTTGGACAGTTTGGAGACATTAAAAAAAGAAATCATAAGAAGATTTTTGATAAAATTCTCCTCTGTGTCAGCCCACACACCTGGGTCCCTTGTACCTTTCTTATGCCTCTTTGAAACCCTATCCTGCTGAAGAAGATAATTTATGGGGAAAATAAGCTGCATGTTATTCAAACTAGAAGAAATGTGAACAAGATTTCTAATATGCAATTCCAGACAAGATTGCTGCCTTTGTAAAGGCCTCCTTTGCATCCCCTTTTTACCAGTATTACTGTATATTTTTACCAGTAATACCGGAAAATAGGCAGCATAAGGACACACCAAACATCTTGCAAACTTCCTGTAACATTTTTCCAATCAAAATGTGAGTGATGTAGTTTCTTGCCATTGCTGCCTCATTCTATATATTTATAATATATGTTTCTTCTATGTTTTCTCTCACTTCTACTTGAATTTTCCCTAGAATACAGGACTGATAGGAACTTAGAGCTGTTTTGCTGGCCCCAGTCCCTTGCTGATTGTCCAAAGGACACTCATATTTGCCCTACCCTCCTCAGGATATTAAATTTGTTCTTTGAATAAGGAGGGCACAGGAGTTCTCTCTCCTCCTGTCTGTATCAGACAGGAACAGAATTGGTCAAATGAGCCACTATAAGCATAATGGAGCTTCAGAAGTGCCAATCGATGATATTTGATGGATGAAGACATTATGATACTTAATATATTTCCACTACAGTCAGTAACTATGAACAGCCAACAATTCAAAATGTAATCTCTGGGACAGAACTACAAAACCTTGACTGTTTTAGATCTTGATGGATAAAACGTGTCACAGAATGTGTAAAAATCTTTACGATGATGCTCCCAGCATACCATTATAAAATGAGTGTGGTTTCCATCTAGCTCCCCAGTAGTGCTGATTCAGGGCCATAAAGAGAAATGCATCCTCTGTAGGAAACTGTAACGCTTATATTGATTTCAGACACCTTGTATTCTGTGCAAAAATTAAATTAGCCCTGCTTCAATTTAGGAGCACAGGGCAGTGTTTGGAGGAGAGCAGTGGCAATGAGGACTCCTGGATGCTATTCCTAGCCACAGCAGTGACTCATGCCATGACCTTGTGTAAGCCTGTTGACCTCTGTGCCTGTTTACCCACGTTGAACAATGAAAAAAGAATGAATACCTACTTCACTGGGGTAGAAGCCCTCAGTCAGAAAGAGCCAAGTATACAGGCATTCCTGGCAAAGTAAATAAATCATGAGGACGCTTCAGATGAGCTCAGTAAACATCTCCAGTATGAGGTTTCTATGGTCTCTCCAATTCGATCCCGTTATGTATTTCAGTGCAGCACATATGGTCCTATCTTTAAAACACTGGGTAGTGTTACGTGCTGCAGGATAAGTTACAGCATGAAGATTTAATATTAACATTAATGGGAGCTGTGTGGTTAAAGCCGATGGCTCTCTGCTGAAAGTGTGCCCTCAGGAGAGCTGGGCTGCTAATAATTTACAAATTGTCCAATTAAAAAGTGTTGTGGAAATTTCTAACTTCTGCATACCTATCTTCTGAACACTATCAGAAATGCTGTGGATTTTGGTATGTTTGTATGTCAATACTCAGACTTGGGTGAAATATCCTGTGAATGTTCCTAAAGGACGCTTGGGCAGTCACTTACCCTTTAACAAGACATTTTAAAATGCTTGTTTCCTTGCAGCACTGTTACATCTAACTTCTGAGGTTTCATTTCTGTTCTATTTCTATCATCTGCAGTCAAATACTGTATTTTGTGGGAAACTAGCAGATCAGACAGTACTGATATTGGTGATATTCTCTTTTTCTTTTGTTTCAGTTCTAATGACCATTTGAGCTGTTTTTCACAGAATAAGAACAAGGCAGTAATTTCTGTTGTGACTTGAGTAAAAATATCCACGTGCAGCTGATTGGTATCAGGGAAACAACACTCAGAAAATCCCCCACTTCTGTGTTATCCACCTTCATGTATGCAAGCTATCTCAACAACCTCTCGTGCTTAAACTGAGACAGACAAGTATCTTCAAGATCCATACTTTTATTTATGCACTTTACCACTTAAACTTTTTCATGCTACATTATCTTATAAGCCAGAGGGGGGAAAAAAGAAAAGATCAGTGGTCAGAGATCTGTTGGTTGGTGACACATTTAAGTGCAGATGGTACAGCCAACAGGCCGGTCCCTGGCTGCATCCTGAGTGCTGGAGCAAGGAGCTGGAAAACCAATAATGTAAAGATTTGTCTTCCTCCACTGGAGCAGTACCTGGCTCCAAGATGCACAAGGTGCTCCTGAGACAGGTGAGACATTTTCATGCAGGATGAACTGTCTACATAAATTGCTCAAATTAGCAGGTGAGCTGAAAGTAGATGTAGAGTAACTCCATAAACTGATGAGTTTCACAGGGGGAAGAAGAACTTTATCAGCTCACAGACATGCTTTTCACTTTGAAAAGGAGCAGTCTAATTTGGGGACAGACAAAGGCAATGCTTCCTGATGTCATTTTCTCCTTCACTGACTGCATTGATAAAATTATCTCTAATTTCCACAACCTTTGGTCTCTTTACCACATTGTTATCACAGTCCTCAACTGTTTTGCACAGTGTCAAAATCTACCTGTTTCATATTTGCAATTTACAAAATACTTCTATTCACAAACAAACACAAAAAAACCCCACAGGTACACAAATACACGAATAATAAATTAGAGAGCTATTTGAAAATAATTAAAACATTTATGTACCATAATCAGCATTTCTGGACATATCCACATGTCAAAACCAAAAAATTTGGAAAGTGTGGCAATGTTGATTTTTTTTCCCTTTGCCTGGGAAAATAGGAGAATTCTTAACTGGTTAAAATAAAATAGCCCAAACACACACACCCCATCAGATGGTATTCAAAGCTAACTAAAATATCTGTCTCAGCTGGCACCGATAGAAAACCCTTCTGCTCTCATGTTGCCAGTCTCCAAAAGAAGATGTCCATGTGCCAGACTCCCACTGGAATCAGTAACAAGCACGAGCGAGGGCAAACCCACACAAACGAGTGTTCACATAGAATACACTCGTTGCTTTCCTAAACATTCATTTTTCTTAGGTAATAATAAAGGCTAGGTAGATTTAACTGTATGTGAAGCACTAAGAAGTCACATTTTGAAGCTACAAGAAAATCGAGAAACTCGAAACATTCCTAGCAGCATTGTCTGTAGGAGGAGGCAATTCTAAAAAGCCTCAGTCTTTTCAGTGTGCTATTTTTTTTTTTTTTCTGGAGGGGAAATGAAAACTCAGGAGGAGATATCCCCTTCCCAATCACAGTGCCCATGCTGGGCTGGCTGGCTGTAGCATTATTTTATGGAAGAGCAGTACTGTCTGATTTCAGGGTTACACATGCCGCTTCTCCTTCCTTTCACAAGAGGTTTTTCAAGTCCCACCTGTGTCCCACCTATTCTAATACGTCGTTTGCTGCTTGATGTACAGCATACAATAAGCCTGTAAATTATGTGTCAAAATACAGTATCAGAGCTTCGCAGGTGACACCTCCGCTGGCCCTCTGCCAAAGAATAAATACATTGCAAAACCATCTCTCTCTTTCTCAAATTGACTGTCCCCTCTATTCTATTTGTACGTGTCTGCCCCCTCTGGCATTTTGTTAGAGCGCCTCTCTGTGTTTATCGGGCCTGCTCCAGCTCTTCTTCCCTTCCTTCTTCCCTTCCTTCTTCCCTTCCTTCTTCCCTTCCTTCTTCCCTTCCTTCTTCCCTTCCTTCTTNCAGAGCTGCCTTTGGTGCCGATAACCCCGTCCCGGGCCTTTTCGCTCCGAGTGCCCGGGGCCGTGCCCGGGGGTTCCCAAGGGCCGCTCCCGCTCCGCTCCCACGTGCCCATCCCACGTTACCGCCCCGTGCCGGGCC
>VYXF01010446.1:4800459-4908579 GCA_013397295.1 Polioptila caerulea
GGCGTGCCCGGGAGCGGGAGCCGGAGCTGGAGCCGGAGCTGGCGCCGCTCCCCCGGACCCGGACCCGGCCCTGGCCCTGCGCAGTTTCACGTGCCCGGGAGCCGCCTGCTCGTCCCTCCACCTTTCCCTTCCAGGCCTTTAAAACCTTTTGTTCGGCCGCCGTGTCCTTCGCCGCCCGCGGTCTTGACAGACCTTCCCCGAGCCCGCGCTCGCCTCCTGGAAGCGAAGGAGGCTTCTTGGTGCCCTCAGTGGGTTGTTGCTCTCGTCGCATCACACCCTTCTTTGTCTGCCAGGCTCTTCGGTTTCCATCCCAGCTGGTGAAAAATACTTGTCTTCGCTGCTCTGTCCTTTCCTGGTGTCTCCCCTGTCCTACCTATTGTCTCCTGTGCGGTATCAGGATACAAAGGTGGGAGGGTCTGCGCTGCCAGTTTGCCGCCGATGAAAAGATGCTTCTTAGGAACGGTGTTTTCTCGTGTTTTCATGTGTGTGAGGCCAAATCCCGTGTGAAAAAACTCATACATCCTGCCGTGGGTCCCCTTGTTACTGTTCCTTAAAGATAAGCAACTGTAACACTTGAAGACCCCACCTCCTTAAAAAAAAAAAAAGAAAAGACAAAAAAAGCCCCGCCGAAAAAAAAGCCAGTAGAAACTTGGGGGTGGTTAGGCAGCTGGTATCCTGTGTCTGTTTGTGATGCTGATCGGTATCAGCCCATCCTTACCTGCCAGTCCTTTCATTAGTTACATACACGTCTGTGCTTTCACACTTAGCTTGCATGATCCCTCGGGATTTTGTTCTAGGGAGCATTCGGTGATATGGGGCTGGGATCTCTTATGTCCTGCTGTGTTGTGTGTAAACTTTGTGAAGTCTCACGTTGTTTTAGAGCCTCGTCTATGAATCAGCAACAATTGTGGATCTGAAATACACTTACCACGAGCTAGGTTTTCCTTTGCTAGGTTTGTTGCTGTTCTTCTATGGGAGACTTCCCACAGAAATAAGCACTTGTTCATCTATTAAATAAGCCCTTCTGTTAAAACCAAGAACTGCAAGCTTCTGCAAGTAATCATTGTGGAATAGTTGGCAAAAATCCCATTATCAATATGTTAACATGAAAGTACTGTATTTCAGAACTTTTCTTCTGGGAAGATCCTGCTATTGACAGTTGCAGAAGTGAAGTATTGGGCTGTGTGGGACCATTGGTTTGACAGAGTAATGCATGTGAGGCTTTCAGCTTCGGTCAAAATGCAAGTTTTAATCCAGAAGTACAAGGTGGGTTTTTTAGAGGCTTCACAGATCTGTAAAGGGAATTGATACTCTAGGAATTGAAGTATTCTTTCACATACAGGAGGGGGTGCTAGGGCAGGGGGGGAAGGAAGATAATGCTTGTTTTGGATAGTCTTTTGTAGACAGAGTGACTTTTAGCAGCAGCTGCATTTCTGCTGCTAAAGTGTCAGTTGCTTGACAAATCAATTATTTCAAACTGAATTCTGTTCTAACTGTGTAAGAATGCCAAAAAGTCATGAGGAATCATGTTAACATGAAACTCCTCAGCTTTGGTAGTTACAGAGCATTCCTGCAGGTCAGTGTTGCAGGATGACTTGAGGACAGGGTGCTGTGCTGAGAGTGTGGCACCACCTGCTCTTTATGAAAACCAGCCTGGGGTACTGTATGGGAGTGGAGGTGTTCCTCCTCAGTAGTTCATGAAACATGCTTCTTGTTTGCTTGAACCACATGCTTTTTTCTGTAGTGGTGCATTTGGTTAGAATAAAGTAAGTTGTCTTGTGTATTTGTAGTCCTTAGAGTGACTCTGTCTTCAGTGGTGGCTGTGCTTCACTGGGAAGTGCAAAGACTGCTCTGTTGTTTGTACTGTTCAGCTGATATGAAAAAGGGAAGTGATTTGCTAGTTTCTTTCTTCCACTGTCAGATTAATAACTTTCGGAAACAAAAATTTTACTGGGCGAAGTATTACTTAAATGTAATTATCAAGCTTGTCTTTCCAAATTCAACATAAACCTGTTGATTTTATTCTTTGATAATGTAGAAGGGCTCTGTGTTAAATGTCAGGATTATGCTGGGGACAGGCAGACTTGTGCCATACAAGAAGCCTAGTGTTTTCTGACACTTGCTTGGTTTTTCAAGTTACTGCAAGCTAGTGTAAAAGCAGTGCTTGGGAAGTTACAACGAGGTGAGAAATTCTGCACTGGGGCTCTTAGTTGAGCTCAGAGGGTGAAATCCCAGTTCCGCTTGCTTGGTTTAATTTACTTAGTACCTGATAAACAAAACTTTGATCCTGCAGATGCTTAATGTGTTTGTGAAGCTCAAATATTTGTTTGTCTGTGGAGGCTGACTTGACACGTTTAACCTTCAGAACACAGGTTTTCCACTCACTGAGAAAAGTAGGCCTTTCCTTGGGGTCAACAACCAGCCAGCCAGTACATTATCTCTAAATTTGTGTTACTACTTGAGCTTTATTGCTTTGCCATCCTTCCAGGTAGGAATCTGTTTCAAAGTTTTGACATAATTGAGGGTGTACACTGCACTTTCAGAAGTGACTTACGTTTGCTTTCAAAGTATATCAGATATCAAAAAAGCTCATGAACCATGTTTGCAAAAATTGCATTTAAAGCTAAATTGAACTGTATTGAGCAAAGCTGATACCTATAATGCTCAATAGCAGCTGCAACTCAGGTATAGAAAAGCAATCATTCAAGTGTCAAATTAGAAGCTGTAGATGGTTCTCGTTGCTCCTGGGTTTTTGTGCAGTGTTGTACAGTTGTTGTTTAATAACAAAGGAAGAAAATCTGCAAATTCTGAATGTTAAGCTATTCAAGGTAGAGATGAAAAATATGCTAAATGTACATTATAATTGAGGTATTTGCTCTTAAGTTTGCTTCTGTATTGTCTTCATGTATTGGTGCTTGTATACCAGGTTCTTCTAGGTGAGATGCTGCTGTAACTACAAAAATGCTAAGTGAGACAAAGCCTAGAAAAGTTTGTTTCTTCCTGAAATGCTGTGTTACACTGCTGTAAGAAGTGACAGTCCAGTGTAGGTCAAGAGTCACTAATGTTTTGTCACAAAATCTTTTTCTGTTGGTTTTTTTTTTTCCTTTTTGTGGGGAGTGTGGGGAAGGAAAGGTATGGGGTGGGGGAAAAAGAAGGAGTAACTTGGTTGTGGATATCCATAGTGGTATGCCTTGGTTTCCTGTGTCAAAACCCTCTCACCTCTGCATAGGGAACTGTGAAAGGCTAAGTATCTTCTGACTTTTTTTGTTATGCAATCATAGTTTCTAGGTACATGGATTGTTTCCCAGAACAGATACATTATTTAAGGGATTGTGAGTTAGTCTCTCTTACACCTAAGAGGTAATTGACAGCTTAGTTTTTCTCAGTGTGTACGTGAAATTTGGATTGCACAACAGCCCAGGGATTTATTCCTTTTCTGTTACAAGGCTTACCTGCATATGTGCCTACAGGTCATCTTTTAGGCTCACATGAGCCTACATCTCAGCAGAGTTGTGTTGAAAGGTATAAAACTAGTCAAAACTGTTAGTTGGTGGGGTTTTTTCTTTAGTTTTCCTGCTATGTTACTAATTCTGGCAAAACTCATTGGATGCAGTGTCATTGTGTTTGGTAAAGCTTTATTTTATTTTTTTTTCAGTGCATCATAGTTTTAATATTATGCATTTCCCATTTTCTCTGAATCTTAAATGTGCAATAGGAAGTTGTCTTAGGGCTAATAATGATGAGCATTTGAAAGGATTTTGTATCGGATTTTCCTGTATGACTGCTTGACTGTGCTTGAGGCAGTGCATTTATTTCCAGAAGTCAGATATGAGTGGTAAGGATCTTAGGAGGAACAACTGCATAAGGATATTAGAATGACCACTTATCTTTAAAGTCCTTGGACAGTGAGAGCACTGACTTCTTTATTGCCCATTTATATCTTTCTCTTAGCTAAGATGGATCTTGTTCAATTGGCAGTTAAACAAATGTTTGCAGTGTCATAGTGAATGCTCTGAATGCCTCTATGGTTGCTATTTTCATTACTGCCAGTGCTAGACTTCATTCTTTGAGAATTCTTGCCAAGAATAAATGTCCCAACTAGTTCCTTGTTACACTAAGAGGAGGAATGGTCTCCTGTGGTGATGAAAAGGAGCTGCTGCTGTTCAGTGAGGGAGGGATATGGTGGGAATGGAATTATGTGGTATTGCTCTACAAATTCTGTTCAGATGTAGACTAATGAGATGTGTGTTTTATTTTTGACTTTTTTGGTAGAAGTTACTTTAAAGTTATTCTTCTTCTAAAAAACCCAGTATCTTCTGTCATGAATGGTTAAGAACATTACTGCTTAAGAACAAACTCTTTGTGCTCTGTTGTCCATCATATGCTCTTCCTAAAATTTGCATCTAATCTTTTCAAACTGTTTACAAGATAATTAAATTAAGAAATTGTAATTCTTTCCAAGACACCTAAGGTCTTACTGTTAGTTCTCTTGTTCCCAGGCTAAGAACTTACATGTGCTGAGAAGATAAATTTCTTTAGCTGGTGGACAACTCCGAGTAACTTGAACTCTGTTTATCTTGTTATTTGCAGTAATTACCAGCCCTGCCATTAGAATGTGTTGAGAGAACCTGCTTCTACCACGTGTTCATTGGGGGGGATCAGATTGCCCCATGATAACTTGGGAACTTTTAACTTGTGAACAAGCAGTTCTCCTCAGTCAAGAAAATAAACCTTTTCAAAGAAGAAGGAAAAAATAAGGTGGGGGAGAAACAAAGCAAGCCTTGATTCTGCAGTCGGATCCTTAAGGCGGATCCTGTTAACTCAGCAGCCTTCTGTGAGGATATAAAGGTCTATTCATGTGGATAGCATCGAAGGTTTCTGACCATTATTTGGAGGCAAATATCAGGGGGAAAACGAGGCAAATGTGCACATCTCTATGAAGAAGTGACTTCTTTAGCACCCACAAAAAAACAGATGATTCCTGTAGGAAACTAGTAGCTGTTGAGACTCTGAACTAGCAGGCTGCTATCTGACATGAAATGTTGTTTTCCCAGGTTCCTAAGGTTGTTCCATTCACTGAAATGGGTTGTGGAATAAGATTATTGAAATTAAGTATATTTGTTATTATATACTTCATATTCTCTGTCTCATCTTTTGTCAGCAAGTTTGTTTCTCATTTGCCATACCTGATATTTTTCTCTAATCAGCTGGGCCATCCTGAGGTCAAACTAGTATCTGATGATTTATTTTCTTGCTCCTGCCAACTTTTTACTTTGTTCTTACCTCTATTCCTTACTCCTATTTCTGGAAATTGAGTGGGAGACTCGTTGCCTTAGTTACAGTGACTAACTGTTTCAAAGTTATTTATAATGTTTGTGTTTAAATAACCTATATCACAATACCAATCACAGAATATTTCACATCAATAAAAAAGTAAACAAAGCAGTACATCACTGGGAGCATGCTTATAGTGCTGATTTTTGGGAGGTTTGTTTTCCTTTCATTGTTGGGGGTGGAGGACAAGTTCTAATCTGGCATTTGAAGATGCATCTGAAATAAGGTGCCTTGGTGCTATCCTTTGTACAATTGAGAAAAGAATCTTAATGTTTAAGCTCCAAAATATCAGGGAATGTTATTCTTTCCTTAGTAAAGACATTAGCACTCTCCCCAGGGGGTGGCAATACACTGGTTTAACGCTGTTAATTCAGTTGTGATTCTGCTGTTGATGAATTATACAGCACTGACCCATTTCAGCACAGAAACCAGAGCTAGTGTAAGAGTGGTGGGACTGAGCTGGGAGAGAAGGGAAGATGAGGCTTGGAGCCAGCTGTGTGGGTGCAGACAGAGGAAGCACCAGCAGTGATCCGCAAATAAAAGAGGGACAAAATAGCTGGTGTGTAGCACTCTTGTAGATTAGGCAAGTTAGCTTGTTAGCTGAAGCTAATGACTTAGCTGATGACTTCTGTCCTTAAATAATGAGATGCTCATTACTGTGAGTCGAATGTAATCTGAGATTTTCATTGTTTATCTCTACAATAATATATGTATGTGAATTGAGTGAACAGTTCTGTGTAAGGAAATTGTTTTCTACAAGAATAAAGTCTACCTGTTTAGGGCAGCCTGAGAATAATTATTTTTCGCAGTGAATTACTGAAATGGTATATAAATTTGAGAAGTATGAAGCAGAGGTCTGCCTATTCTAATGCTTGGGGTCTGGTAAAAAAAAAAAAAAAAGGAAAAAACCAATTTAAGCTTATGTTAAACTTCAGAACTAAGTTTACGAGGATGGGGGTGAAAGTGTTTACAAGTAATTGTAACTGACTCATATTAGAACTTCCTGAGTGTTCAGGTTTTGTAGGTGACTGCCTCTTTACATGACTTAAGTCTAATTCTGACTGTCTTGAACTGTTGTGAAGTCATCCTAAATGTTTAATGTTTCCATATTCTCAGACAATGAACTTCACTTAATGGCCTTTCTAATTCAAGGTGATGAGCATTTGCCTATGTGTCATTCTTGGTCATTTTGCAATCATGCAAATATACTTAGAGTCCACTCTCACTTTGTGCTGCAGTCCTGTACCTGCTTCCATCTGGTGTGGAGAAGACAGCATGGATACATCTGGAATTTTTTTTTAAATTTTTCTTTTTTTAACTTTGGCCAAGTGAAGATACAGTGCTGCCTTAATAAAGGAAGAGAAGGAAGCACAAGCAAGAACAGTCAGCAGGACAAAATGAAATTACAGTTAGTTAAAGCATTGAGACCAAAATGAGCCTTTTTTAGAGCTTACAGAGCTTCTAGCAATCATGAAGAATCCATATTTTGTTTCAAGATTTTGCTGTTTGTCTTCCTTTTTGATTTTATTTTGTTACCTCCATCTGTCCTGGTCCCCTTGACAAAGGAAGAAATGGAGCCTTCCATCAGGAACCTGATCATCAAGCAGCAGGCAGCATAATAGACCAGCTCAAAGAGGAAGGAGCTACTTGTGTCAGGGACAGCTCACCTGGGGACAGTGAAAAACATTCTCAAGAAGTTCTGTAGTTATTTATATACTAACATAATCTATGACTATTACTAATTAAGTAATTTATATCCATCTCTGCAGACTAAGTTTTGTGCTGTGTTTGGGGTAATTGTAATCTCTCCTTCCCTGTCCCACCTTCAGGTCATCTGCTTCTTCTGTCAGTTGCTCATGAGAGTGGGCAGGTAATCTGTGCAAGTCTTTTTTTCATCCCAAGCACTTGGATGTGTCTTTCCTGCTTCAGATCTCTGTGTAGTGTCTGCTAACATTTCATTCACCCACCAGCATGTCCCCACAAAGCATAGTTGGTAGGTTAAAATGAAGGACATGAAATCAGGAGAGGAAGCAAAACAAAGTGGTAACATATTTTTTTGTGGTTACATTATTCCTGGTTGTTTCAAATTAGTGCAACATCGCAAGTCATGGTAGAAGGGTGCTTCAGAAACAGCTTGTTAATGGAATTCCCCACCCCTCTGTCCCTTTGTAATTGCAGAGTTTTGTTCCGTTCTTGCTGTGTTTGCTAAAACATGAGGATCAATAGAAAGAGGTCTTATGCTTAATACTGTGTTGCTGTGCAGTCTCTGCCAAATCAGAACCCTGTAATGGTACTGCCTGATGGCTTTTATTTCCTTTGCTCCTTGTCTCAGTTCCAGGAGCTGTATTTTGTTTTATAGCTCTGTTGTATCTATTACCTTTTTTCTTTTCCTTTTTTAAAACAGTGCACTTTCATTCTGGAGGATAATTTTCAGTATTAAGGAGTACTTGTAGAAGAGCACTTTCTCTTCTTGTTTCTGTCACCTGCAAGATTGCAAAGGCCATTACTGACCTGCAACAGTACTGATCCTGTAGTAACCAAGGAGCTCATTTATTTTTTCCACGTTGTTCATGGTTTCTTTCCATCCACAAGCACAGGAACATTTAAAGTTTATTATCTAACACCTCTTAGATTACAGAATGGTAGCTCTATTAAAAGAAAACCTTTCAAGTAAAGAATACTTTATGACTCGTCCATAGACATTTCTCTATTCTTTTGTACCATAAGGTTACCAGATGATAATTACTGCAATCAGGAATGTAAATAGTCAAGGTAATCTACTCCACAAGAAACAGAGCTCAAGAGAGGAGTTCTTTGAATGTTTTCATAATGAGAGTGAAAAGGAAAGGTAAAGAGCGGATTTATAAAACACCAGAGAGACCCAGGGGGACAGAAATGGTTAGGGTATCACAGCTTGTCAGCATCAGTGAACAGCAATGCTCTTCTGATAAACTTCAAGTTTCATAGTTAAGGATCATCCAAAAACCAACAGGTATCCAGCTACCCTGTGGAGCTGTGTTTGCAATGACTTGAAGATATTGATTCCTTTTTCTACCTACTGCACCTTTTTACAGCACAGGGAGGGGACTTTCACAGCACCTGTAATCTCAAACTAACACTGAGAAAAATACATGGAAGAGGATGCGTCCTGCTGTGTTTCTACACCCAGAGATGTAAAAACTTTTTTTGGATCAAGTATATAAAATTTGTTATTTTGGAAGGGCAAATATCGCTGCATGCAGCCATATCTTTTATCTCTGAAAGGACTTTGACTCTACACATCATGAATTTGCTTCCTTTTTTTGTGGGTTTTTTTGTTTTTTTGTTTTTTTGTTTTTTTGTTTTGTTTTTTTTTTTAAATTCTCAGCATCTAGCAAGCCATAATTGTTTAAGAAATGTGATTTTTTTTGTGGCTTGCATTTGAAGAGATTATTTATGGAGTTTTCATACCTGAAGATTGAAAGAAGTTCTGTAATGCTCTGCATGGGTTAAAACTGCTTTCATAATCATTTAAGTATTAAACTTACTGCATACATATTACTAGAAGTGCCATGGTTCATGAGTCTGTGTCCACAAGTATTAGAAGAATTTTGCAGACAAATTGCCATGACTATTAAAAACCTGTTGATTATATCTTTGCATTTTAGCCTTGTTGCCGTCTGGAAGGCTCTTTTGCTGTTGCAATGGCTGTACAAAATACCCCTCACATTTAGGGTATCACACTGGTTTCCTCTCTCAACATCCCACCCCTGCCATGGGGGAGCAGTGAGATATATTTCCTTCTAGAAAGCTCTCTGCTGGAACTGACACAAGCCAAAGAAACAGGATCTGTTTGAAGGGCGGGAGGAAACAGCGATGCCAGCGGTGCTGTGGAGACTGTCAGAGAAGTTCAGCTCTCTGTCCCTGGAAGTCTGCCACATCAGTATTAGCAGTGCTCTCCTCCACGTCGATTGGAGGTGTTGCAGAGTTGTTTGGGAGCTGTCATTCTGGAGTAAGTTCTGTAGAAAATTATCTTTTTGCCTCCAGAGTGGGCACAAGCACAAACAAAACCTATGGGCCTGAAGCTTGATCCGGTGGCAGCCGTCGGCCACAGTGAACTGAAGCCAATGACAGGGTGAATGTGCCTCCAGGAAAGATCTCAGGAGTGTCTGCTGGAGCTCAGCCTTCCATGTTTGGCAACCCTTATTACCTCTACTGACATACAGGTGTTTTAGATGTGTCCAAAAAAGCCCTGGTGTTGGTTTTTTGGTTTTTTTACATATATATATATAGTCATACATATATGACTGTCCTACCCACTAGTGCTTCTTTTATGATGTCTAACATGTGCCTTGTTTTTGGGAAAACTAACCTGTTAAAAGTAGAATGGATAATTGAAGAAAAGAGGAGGAATTGTTGGAATTGTGTCATTTGACCTCGAGGTTTCATGACCTGCTCTGGTGTGGAGTGCAGTGACATGCAGCCTGCCTGGGAAGTGCTGTGTTGTCACAGGATGCCTGTTCAGAATGCCAGGTTCTTACTTTTCACTGTGCAGCGTGGCTGCAGAAGTGAGGTGGCAACTCCTTTGCTGTGTATTTGCACTGTCTTGATTTTTTCACTAGATAAGAAACAATGAAAATGACCTGTAACAAGCAAGGTTAAGTACTGACAGAAACATTAGGATATGTTTTTCTTGTAATTCTGTTTTTCTTTTAAGAGGTTAATTAACAGCCAAATCTATGCTAATGATATGACTTGGAAATTATCTGCCACAGTGAAGGCCAACATTTTCAGCTCACAGATAGAAGGAAATACAGATACACAAACTACTGAATGCAAATGTGTTTCTGGTGTAGGGTAGGACTGTGTGTGTGAGAAAGGGTGTACATTGCCTGAATCAACCCTGTTCTTTCAAGCCAGCAGGGCAGGGAAATTTTCATTAATTTCAGTAATTTTAGGATGCAGTTCAATTATGTGCTTCTCTCTGGGTTATTTTTGGGGGGGAGTTTTGATTTTTTTTTTGTTTTTATTTGCAAGGTTTCTAACAATAATGGTTAAAACTCACTGGCTTCTAAGCTACTGCCTAAGGCCGTGGTTTGATATTAGGGGGTAGCTGAGCTTAAGCAGTCTCTCATTCTTCTGCAAAGTGGTAGAAAGGGAGAGGAGAGGCAAATTATTTAGGTTAGCATAGGAGTGTGAAGTTGTTCCTTGCAAGTTTTCCTAAGTGGGAAGTAGAAAGGAGTGTTTTGGATCAGGTAAACTTACTCTACTGTCTTTGTGTCAGAAGTCCTGTAATCACAGGTATGTCTCTTGTGTGAGTGTCCTTTGGTTTGGGGGTTGGAGGTGAGTGGAGAAACTTGAGTGTGATCTGCCTTGGACCTTTCTCTCTGAGTAACTTCCATGCTGTTGGTCTTAAACTTCTTAGAATGTGTTTTGAAACTCAACATCAGGCTTGATTTTCTTGTCTGGTTCTTGATTGTTCTGGGGTTTGAGTGTGGTTGTGAATTCCTGGGATCTTCAGAGTCTGCTTCTATTTATAACACACCATGTTGACTTACAATGACTGAAAACTCGAAAGAAGAAAAGTTCCACTGTAACATACTGTTTACCACACATGCTGCCTGTCAGGATCCTCAGCTTTTTCCCATCTTCCATCTGACAAGAGCATTTCAGGTTTCCTGCTGCATTTTAAAGTTGCTTTTCCCCCTCCTGGGGGGATCACATGCTCTACCAGTCAGTTTTACAACTGGATCTCTGAAAATGACAAAAAAAGACTTTCTCTTGCCTTCCATCTCTTCTCAAGAGGTTACAGTGAAAGTATAAGACCATGTTTGGGTAGTCCATTACCTGAAAACCATGTGCCAAAAGTAGTTTGAACTTGCTGCAGCCCTTTTTCCTCACAGAAACAAGTATGGATAGAAGGCCCTTCAACATTTGTACTTCTTATGCATGCAGCTTTAATTCTTGGACACCATCCAGTCATGGCTTGGAGTCATGCCTGTTGTGACTAGTGATCCCTCTATCTCCCTGCACAGAGATAGATGCTTGGGGCAGGGAAATATCTGGTAAGAAAACACACTCATGGAAAAATGCCTACGTTGAAATAAACTCTACAAATAGTAATTAACAAAGCATGTCAGTAAAGACATGTCAGTAAAGAGTAAACTGCAGCCTTCTGGAATAGAAGAAAATTTTTCATCTCAGCTCAATAGGAAATGGGAACAAAAGATAGTAGTTAGATAGTAGTTAGTGTTTTATATTCCATGTATCACCTCGTGTAGTTGTATGAATACCACAACATAAGCACAGTGGTTGTGCAAATATTTTTATCAGCAGCTAGAGAAGATAACATTTTGAATTGCCATTAATGAAAACCTTATCAAGGTGGACTGTTCCTTACTTTATTCTGTTTCTCGGTCTGATTGTGCTGCAAAAATGTTTAATTCAGCAGCTTATGGATGAGGTTATTCATTCATCTGACTGGTTTTATTTTCTGGAATAAGCAATGGTAAAACTACAAAGCTTCATTTAAAAGAGAAAAAAACCCAAATCTGGTATGTCTTTCGACTGTGAGAATGCACTGGGAATAATTACCTTGGCAAATAAGGGTATAATAAAATTGTTCTTAACATGTTGTTTCCAAACAAACAGTTGCCTGCATATCAGTCATATGTTTGTGAGGACTTAGGTTACAGCCCCTACTTCATGGTTGTTCTTGAAGCTGGTCATCAGCACCATTTAATTTTTTTATTTTAAAATTTTAGCCTAAAAGTCTTAGGCAGCTGTTCAGGGGTTGCTTTCTGAGTAGGTCAGCTGTCTCTGCTGTGGGCTGGAGGGTGGTATTGTGCTGCTTCTAGCAGGTGTCAAAACCCAGATGGGTGACATAAAAATGTAAAACATAAACAAATGAACACAGGAATGGGGGAAGGATGGGGAGAGGGAATGAGAATAACAAACATTAAATAAACAACTATTTTGCACAGTGCTAATCAGAACCATAGTTTGATGTTTAAAATAGCTTACCTGAGTATCAGATTATAGATTTTCTTGGTAAGAGGACAGAATATGAGAGGATAGCAGAATCTGCTATACTGAAATAAATCAAATTTCTAAAAGTATGCAAAGTTTTGAGAATACCTGTATTATGTAGCTATTGGTGTTTAAAAATCAGAGTCAGTGCTGCAAATTAAATTACATTTATGGTAAATTTCTCATTATTCTGTACTTTATGTTCCTTGTTTTCTAGGAGATACAGAGTACTTTTTGTTGTGCTTTTTGTATTATGTTGTACAAAGGTTCTCAGTGATAAGACTAGACAAAAGGTTAATCTATTTTCAGTGTGGTTTATTGGCATGGATTGTGGGAACTTCGAGGGAATGTCTGAGCTTGAGAACGTAGAGAACAGGACAGGGAAATTTTTGATTTAAAAATTACACCAAGAAAAGATATGAATGTAACTTGCTAAGATTAAAGTATAGCGTCTACTTGCTTTCAAAGAATTATAAAAAAATAACACTTAAGCAGTATATATTTGTTGCCAGAGGATTGAATTCAAACTGCTGCATGGACGGAAGTCATGAGCTAAGCACTTGGAACGAGTTTGTGAAAGCTCACTGTTTGAAAGCAGCATTAGACAGTAGCCTCTTCTGGAACAAATGGTATTTTCTTTACAATTACTCCTCTTAATTGGTCTGTCCAGTGTTGAAAACCAGAAGAAGCTGAGAGAAAGAAAAGCTTCTCATATGAAGTGAACTCTGACAGAACTGTGCTAATCCTAAAATTTTGACAGATTTTGTGGCCACCCCCAGGTCATTGATTCAGCTCATTAACTGTTGTTGTATGAAGGAAATACTGTGGACTACTTAACTCAAGACATTTTTGGAAGATTTTAATTAGTGGCACATGTAATTAAAACAACTTAAAATACTTTTTTTTATTTCTGTCTTTGTTAGCTGCTCTGATAAAATCACAAATTAAAAAGTATAGCAAAAGCAATAAAAGTAATTAGCACATTAAAGTAATTAATGCGGTGTAAAGGTTATCATGTGCTATTTAAGTGCATCCAAAAATAAAAAACAGAACTCAGGATAACTCACTTTGATTTGCCTAGGTCTGCCCTCCTTCTGAACACAGGTAGAGATTAGTTGAAAAATTGTTAGTAAAGCAATCAGCTGGCTGTTCTGAAGAGTGTTACACCTGGTGATTTATTTAGTGGTAGCTTGCTTGTCTTCTCCCTGTGGAGGGATTTAAGCAGTCAGGACTCAGAGATATTGCTGCAACATTGCATGGCTATTGTGGAGAGATGCTAGAATAATCATTTTAAAGGGGGTTTCTTTTGTGTTTGGTTTTGGTGTGCTGGATTACACCCTGTTTAGTGCACATCATTTTGCTGTTCTGTTGAAGGTTGTCTTCATATCAGTAGGGTTGGAAATGACCTCTGAAGCTGATTAGTCCAACCTCTGCCAAGGCAGGGTCACACAAAGCAGGCGACACAGAAATGCACTCAGGTGAGTTTTAAATGTCCCCAGAGAGGGAGGCTGCACAGCCTCTCTGGGCAGCCTGTTCAGTGCTCTGGCACCTCAATGAGAAGAGTTCCTTTTGTTGAGGTGAAACTTCTTGTGGTTTGGTTTTTGGACACATAAACCAAATCCTTGTCCTACCTTTATAAGTGTTGATGAGATCCCTTCTCTGTCTTCTGTAACCTAACAGGTCCAGCTCCACAGTCTCTCCTCATAAGAGGAGATGTGTTCTCAGGATCTTTTCTCATCTGGCCCCTATCTTTACCCTGAAGATGTGAAAAACTTGAAACTTTCATGTGGCACAATTCTTGGGTTCCTCTCTGTCAAGAAAAAAATCTGAGTTAGGAGCATTGCACCTAGATAATTGTAGGTAGGCAAATGTACTTTGGAAATTAATTCTACTTAGTCAGTTTAATGGCACTTTAACTAAGCAAGTTCTTAATTTGGTTTCTGTGATCTGCTTTAGATTGATGGCATTACTTGTTTGGGATTAATTTTCCTGGGAATATCTGTGTCCACCATACCAGTGGACTTAGCTGTAACAGTTGACCTGTCTTTTTTCTTGTCCCTTGAAGTGTTCCACTATCTGTGAAATGTAGTAATATTTTTTTAAAATTTACTCTTTTTTTTTTTTTTTTGCCCTGTAATGAGCAGATCTTGCTGACTTTCAAAATTGTGCTCTTATGTACAGCAGCCCTCAGGTCAGGTAGAGAAGGTGACTGACTTCTGGCAGTCAGAGGTGTCTGATTTTCTCCCCTTTGCAGGCTGTATTGGTGTAGTGGAATCTGCTGTGGCACTTGTGCATGGCAGGTAAGAATGCCAGTTTTCCTCATGCATTTATGTGGAAGTGGCAGTCATGATTTCAGCTTTAAGCAATTGACAGAGTGCACATAAAGGAAATGTTTGGCCATATGTGCTGTCCAAGCAACTGGATTTTTCCCTGGAATAAGAAAGTCCTAAAGTGTGTGGTAGTGCCCTCTGTGTTTCCTGTGGAATTACAGTGAACTAGAAAATGCGGATCTTGTTTTTCACTCAAATATTTGACTTGCAATTGACTGATTTGCACCTCTTGTAGGGTGAAGTTCTGCTACATCCATATGTGAAAATGTGTCTCTGAGTCTACTGGCCAGTTCTCTTTTACTGTTTTGCATTTTGGGAAATGAAAGCTGTGTATCATTGAGCTGTGTTAAAATCCCAAAGCTTTGTTTGGACACACCTATGTGAAATGCCTCTGTTCCAAGTGAATTCTGACTCTTCTCCTGTCCCATTTTAAAAACATGTTTTTGTCCTGTTACAATAGCCTCAAGGCTAAGACAGCACCACCTCATGTGTGCTAGTGTTTATATGAAATTGCAGACTCTCAAACCTATTCAAAGAGCTGCTTATTCCATATATTTTGCTATGTTTTCCAATCGTTTTCTTAAAAGGTCTAGTCAATAGGATTTAAGAAGACAACTGCTGTTTGCATTGCTGGCCCTGGGAATAGAGAAATTACTGCATGCACTGTTATTCCCTGTGTATTATGGCACTTCCTCATAAAAGATCCTGTGAGGCCATATGGATGTGCTTCTACTTTTGCATTCAAAAATGAATCGAAAAATATTCTTTTAAAAGGTACTGTTTTCCTTTCAGGGAGGGAGAAGCAACTCCAAGGAAGTTTTTACTTATGATGGTTTGTTCCTGTTAGTGCATGAGCTGAGTGTTTCCACTAGGCATGCTTTTTTATGCCTGTAACTTAATTTTGCAAATACATATTTTTTTGTTTGAAATAGTATTTAGGTTTTATTATTCTGTCTGATGGATGTGTATTTTTTAAAATATTCCTAACCCTTCTTCCTGTTTTTCCTACCCTTGTATTAGGTAGAATAAATTGTTAAAATTCAGACACATAAAAATTAAATAGTAATGATTTAAAGCCATGAATTAAGAAACAATATCTTAAAGGTGGTGTGCTGGTAAAGGATTACGTCACAAATTGCCACCCTGCTATCCTATAAATACTATTGGTCAAGTCTAATCTTTGTGCCTTGGCAGATACCTAAAACATGTAATTCTTTCCTCCCTCTACCCAATATCCATGTTTAACTGCTGTCTTCCCCTAGATGTTCTGAAATATGTCACAGCTGTATACTAGAAAGTCTCTGTTCCACAGTCAGAATCTCAGGGTTTTAACTCTTCAGTCCTCTTGTGTGTTTTAAGCACTGAGGTTTCTGTGTAGCCATACTTTAGACTTTAAGAGGTAACTTGCTATGGACAAACATAGACTCAAATAGCTCCAAACCTCTGCTTTCTTCTGATTTTAATGTCTATGAACAGAATTTCTTGATTTGTATTTCTCTTTTGAATGTGGCAGGCACCTGTTCAGCTTGGAAAGCATGACTCTTTTCTGGTCTTACGTACAGTGTTTTTGAAGAGTAGCTGTAGGTTCTAAGGAAGTCTGTCCTGGTTGTGAAGTTTCTTAATGGGTTGATTTATGTATGAACTGCTGTGACTCATAGCACGAGGCCTTATTTTTATCCAGATAATTACCTTGCTAAAAGTTGTGTGAAATGTAAAGATTTCTTCCCTCAGCTTGAGGAGCAATGCTATTGTCTGTATGTCCTTTTCCTGTTAAGTTTGATCAGAATTTATCTTCTGCTTGCTTTGCCTTCTTCCCAAATTTTGAAATGGAAATTATCTCTGAAGTGCTTAAAGAATTGTAGAAGTGAAAATGAAGGCCATAGTGGCATCTGGGCTGCAGTAGTTTGTTTGCATTTTTTAAGGTGTGTCCTTTCCAAGTATATCATGAGAATTTTCAATGTTGATACGACTTTTTATATGAGTAGTTATTGTTTGAAATTATACATGTGCACATGCTGAAATAACATGTAGGTAAACGTGTTTGGCTTTGTTAGAGGATCTCACTCGTCTTCTGCTTTGATCATTTTTCATTTTTAACAGCGGTGTGAACATCAGAGGATCAACACGTGTTTTCACTTATGTCATTTGGGATGCTTCATAGGTTCACAAGTCTTCAGGCTTGTCAGTTCATTATTTCACCTCTTGTTTTATGCCAGGGAACTGTTCAAGCTCAAAGCTTTTATCTGAATAGCAAATCACAGAGTCGGATTCAACAGCAGGAGAACTATTAAATTTGTTTTTTAATTTACTTTTATTTTAAAATGATCTAATACTTCTGCTGTGATCTCTGACAGTTCTGCTGATTCATAATGAAAGAGCTTGAATTACAGCTTTGTTTGCCTGTGAAGCTCCTCCGCGTGGTTGTCCTTGGTAAATCGTAATCACTGAGGACATAGTAAGGGATAGCATCCTCCTACCCCCTCAAATCCTCCTCCTTCCTCTCAAATCAGATTGGCTCACAGCTGCACGTGTATGTTAATGGTATTGATTTGATGTTAGTGTACCTACTTGTGAACTGTGATTATTGGGGGCAGACATCCTTGTGAATATCTGCGGCTGCTAAACCTGCTGGGAGTTGTAAATGCTGTTAATATAACCTCTAGGATGCTCTGAAATAATGTGCCTGATCCTAACCAACAAAAAAATTAGAGGATCAATAAGTAAACCAATATAAGTGCATCAGTGATCTTTTTTTAGGATCGTAAACATTTTTCTCATATAATTAAAAGATGAAGACATGAAAATGAGGAGAAAGTGAGAATTTTCAATTATTTGTACATTTCACGCTCCTCAAAGCTTGGTATAAATATAAACAAATCAACAAAAGGATTTTGGAAGAGTAGATGGATGCCTATTCTCTTCCTTCCAGCCCCTGAGATATCCAGGAATATCTTGGGAAGAACTTGTTGTCCTTCCTGCAAGTACTGTAGTTTATATGTAACCATGATAAATAAACTCTGTGTTTGTGCTACATTTAAACAGTCTTTAGCATCATTTGGTACCACTGACTCTCATCAGATTTTGTAGAAGATGAAGGGTTCAGTGCTATATGTGTTAAATTACATATCCTGGAATCCAAAGTAAAGCTTAGTTTTGTACTTTAAAATATATTGCTTTTATTACTACTAAAATAATGTTGGTAAGCTCAGCCTTCCACATAGTTTGACTTTCCAGGACTTTTAAAAAGAATACTGAAGAAACCTGAACTTGGCACATTTTTCCAGTATTAGTAATTTGTTTCATGATAAGCCTTGGCTATGACTTCCCTGAGTTTGGGTGCCCCACCCCCCCAGCTGTTTTGGGAATAGCAGTTTTCTGTGGCATGCTGCTCCAGATGCTGGTGATGGCTTTGTCTGCCCTTGCTCAGGTACTGCCACAAATCATCTTTTTGGATGAGACTTGACCCACCTTTGCTGAGATTAGCCTCACACTGCGTCTTTGTGAGCTCCTTGTTTCTTCCAATGTGGTTATTGCATTTACTCTGCTCAGCACAACTTGCTTCAGAAGGCTGCTTGCCAGCGTTGATTCTGTACTTTTCATGTTGTTTATTTCTTAGTCAATGCATTTGGTCTTGTCTATTACAAATGGTTATCCTAAATAGCTTCTCTCTGAATTATTGATGTTCCACAATGACTTCTTGCTCCAATCTATTTATACTTTGAGCATCTCTGCATTATTCTGTGACATAGAAATATTGTTGTGAAATACAGCATTAATCAGCCTCTACAGTACTGGTATAGGTGAGTTTGTAGGTACCTCTGTAGTATAGATTTCTGTGTAGCATTCTACAACTAATTATAAATTTAGAGAATAAGGTGTTCAGTGTCTGTCACTGTAGGTGGTTTAACTACTAAGTCTCCCTCTATTTCCCAGCTTCACTGCATCCATAGCATTGAGAGCAGAGCGTCATATTGCTTTATGTTATCCCTGCTATCCTGCCAGACTATCATTTGAATGTGAGTACAGATGGTCTGACTCATTTACACTTGTCCTGAGCAGGCAACGTGCTTAACACCAAGTATGTGCCTCCAGCTTTTGATTCCTGTGAAAAAGTGTTTTCCTCTCCCTACCCCAGTGAGAGTTATTTTGCTATGATTCAATCAGATTTTAGTTCACCTTCCTTTTAAAATAAGGGAAGCAGTCTCTTTTTTTTTGTTTTCCCTATCTAAAATGCAATTGACACTATTTTTAAAAGATGCCAGACCTCTGCTGATTTTGCTGAAACCACTTTTAAATAGGAAAAATGAAGATGAACAAATGAATGGCTCCATTGTTTGGATGTAGAAAATACACTGAGGTGCTGTAGACTGCTACTTTTTCAGTACCTCTGGAATAGAGAGAACTGTTTTTTCCAATGTATGAGGAAGTTAGTGTATCCTGCAACTTGGGACAAGGATAAATGGGCAAACATTTTCCTTTCTGAAACAGAGTGGGTCTGATAGCGCTTCATTGTTGTCTAGACCTTGTCTGGCAGTCTTGAACATGCTGAATGGTTTATCTTTCCTCTTTAGGAGCAGGGATAAAAAAGAAATCTTAGAAACCTGTGTGTGGTGTGCTAGTGGTAGAATATTATTTCTTTTTACACAGAATTGTTCACCTCTCTTTTTTCCATGCCTCAGCTGAGGATCTGCTCTTACAGGTAATGTTGAGGAGCATGCAGTGTGTTGGACAGCACTGAAGTGGAGCTGAGAGTTTGGGATAAAGTGCAGGTTGATATACAGTCATGTGCCTTATTTGTTCAGCATTTCCCTTTTCACTTCAGTCAGGCCCAAAATCAAGATCCATTTTGTGATACAGAATGTGTTGGGTTTTTTTTTCTTTTGAAGGCAGTAAGTTTGCTGGAAAAAAAAGGATCAGGAGCACATTTTCCTAACTTTTTAAATATATAAGTAATTTAAATGGGCAGAACTTTGAAGTTGTTTTTCATTGTCCCATGGCTATGTCTTTTTACTTCTAGAAATAGTATAGCAGCTCTGTTTTTCTACAAAAACTTTGTTTTCTTGCAGCTCTTTCACATACATGCTGTTTCTCAACAAGAATCTGGAGGACCAGCCCTCCCTTAAACCTGTGTAGATGTTCATAATCACAGAACTGTGTCTGCTCCCACCTGGAAGCTGAACACTCTTGTTTAAGGCTCGTACTCCCTCTGATGGCAAACTGCTGTGCTTCTCTTGCTTTCTGTGTTCACTTTCATCTCTCTCCCCTGGTCTCCATTTTATCTTCTTGCTGCAATGCTGGATTAGGCTGTTGTTTCATGTGTGTCCCACTGAAAGTGCAGGTATAATGTAGCTGACAAAATTGAAGGGCTCTACCAGATTGCTTGTATGCTGACAACAGTAGGCTATTTGCTTAGGGGGAAAAGAGGGAGAGCTTATCTTCTCTACTTGAATTTAATATTTAATATTTAATAATAATGTCACAGTCACCCTTCGACAAAACAAGTCACACTTACTTCCTATTGCTTGGCTTAAACTGATGACTTTATCTCCCTGAAGCTTGCATAGGAGTACTCTGCTCTTTTAAGCTCAAATTCTTTGTTCCAGAAATCAATTGTTTGGATAATATCTCATGTTTGGTACAAAAAGCCCTCAGTACTATAAAGACTTCATTAGTTGTTTTTGTATGGGGTCGTTATTAAGAAATGACGGTGTTTAAAATCTTGTAGTTACACTAATAAAGATCTAATATAGAGAAAATAGAAAGAATTGTCATTGCAACTTGTGTGTCAATGATGTGATAGCATATGGTAATCTTTTATTAGTAAATTTGGCATGTAGATTACAAATAGTGCAAGACAAAGCTGTTTATCATGTGGTGACAGAATTAAGACATTGTATAATTTGTGTGTCTTTGTAGATCTGTGTGTAGAAGTCCAGTGTGAGAGAAAAGATCGTGATCCTGTTGCCCCTTTGACAAATGGCCCTCTGCTACAACATTACTCAGAGGAGAAGGAAGTCAGCAGATCTTTGTGTTCTCATTGCATCTCTTTCCTGCTTCAGTATTAGTAGTTCCAAATGTTTCTTGAAAGTGTTTGCTAAATTATTTAATTATTATTAAATATTACTAATTTAATTCAATCTAATCTTTGCTTAACATCAATTATTTAAATGGGTAAAGACTATCAGTTCTCGTTCATTGTCCCTGACTACAATAGCACTGTTGGGTACTTACTGTGTGTGGTGTTGCCTTTCATGTGTGATGCTGGCAAGAGTTTCAGCTGGTAGGACTGTAATGAGTTTTCTGGTGTGTTGTCAGGCCTTTTCTGATGGCAAGAAATCCAAATTGGTGGTGCATCTGACTCAGAGTCCCCTGTTTTGTTCATTTTGTAGAAACTGTTGGGATGTCAGGTTTTCAAGTATTGCTTCTGTTTGCTTGCTCAGCCTTGCACTTGTTTGTGAATCCTATTTAGCATGTTTCTGGCAATTTTGGTGGAGGCAGGTGAACCTCTAAACGTGCCAAAAAGATGGAAATAAAACTCTTTTAATTTTGAGCCTTTAGTATCTCCTTGAATGTGAAGTCAGTAGTGTTAAAAATTTAGGTGCCTACCTTAAATATGTGAAGTGACTGGAGCCATCCAGGAATTCTGGCACTTGTAGGAGAGATATTAGAGCAGTATGTGCTGGCTGGGAAGAAATTTTGTGGTCTCGCTGAAGTGTTTTGGTTTTCTTTGGTGTGCTGCCACCAAGTGACAAGGCTTGATAGTGCTGCTCTTGGGTTGGTGGGGTTTTTTTGTTCTTTTGTTTCCGTTTTTTAAAGCATGACTTCCACTAATCACTCTCTTTTCTTTCTTTCAAACTGAAAAAGTTAGAATATTACTTTACACTCCTGATACATTCACATACAATATTCCAAATCATTATTCAGAATAACATGACTGCTTGGAAAGTCTGACTGAAAATTTCTAGGATAAAAGAACTGTCAAAACTAAGATATTTTTTCCCCCCTATCATTCTGCTGTTAAGTTTAAATGTTCTAGATTCTGTAAATTATTGTGGAGTCTGTCACTGGAGATATTCAAGAACTGTCTGGACACAATCTTGTGTCATGTGCTCTAGGATGACTCTGCTTGAACTGGGAGGTTGGACCAGATCACCCACTGACCCAGACCCTTCCAACCTCACCCATGCTGTGATTCCATGATTGGAAATAATCTTCAGTCTAAAACAATACAATGTCAGCACAGTCTGAACATCAAGTATAAAAATGCTGAGATCAAAAAATAATATCTGGCAGACCAAAATTTATTATAGAAGTAATATTTGAACCCTATATTTAGACATTTCAGGGTATCTTTTGATGAACAGTCTTATAAAAATAGTCAGTATATTAAACCAATATTCTGAGCAAAGTGCTCATAATACTTTCTGTGCTAATCTGTGCAACAATTGCTTTTCTTGGTAAGATAAAGGATGTTGGTGTGTCGAAGGGGAGAGTGTTGCAGGTGGAGTGGGGTGGTCATGGGGTGCTGGGGGTGACCTCCCATCTGTGCAGCTCACACATCTGAGGTGTGCTGTCTACCTGACCTGCTGGGCACTGTGTGTGGACAGGAATGATGGTGGGGTGCAGAAATTAGAGAAAGGGTGATGCATTGCCACTGACTGTTTATACTCTTTATCTTCTGATTCTTCTAGACTTGAGTGCTAGAAAAATTGCTGAGCAATTATTCTCTCTTTCAAAGAAAGTTAAGATGTTTAAAACTTTAGTTACAGCATTATTGGGGGCTGAATTAGCAAAAAACAGTTTTAGCTTTCTGCCAGTTATTCTCTGTAGGTCAACTTATGGGACAGTAAGGTAAATGCAGTGACAGCACAAAGAAAACACTGGGGACATGTAACTACAGCAGTAGTCCCTCTGTTCTTGGCTCTGCTGGGGCTGAATATGTCACATGCTACTCTGCTCAGTTTGGAAAGGTGACTGAGGATTGTTTTTTTAATTTATCATTAAGACTCAGCTAAACAATGTTGTAATCATGCAGTTATTTTGGATTGTTCTGTACCTGCTTGCCACAGCTGTTACCTTTCCATTTGCATTCTGCACTCCCTCTTAACTACGAAAGCTGAATCTTTTGAGGTTTGCTCCCTGCTCTCCCTTTTTGTCCCTCCTCAGGTGGAAGGGAGGCATCTGCAAAAGCTAGGCTTTCTTTGTAAATACCATATGTAAAGGAGGAGGGGAAAATAGTGATCCACTTGTTTTGGTCCACAGAGAGGAAATCTGTCAGTAAAACCTAACAGCAATAAAGACTAAAACTGTTTATTTAAATACATTGAAGCTTCCAGAGATCTCTGGCACAGGAAATGTCACGTGTTGCTGACTCTGCTGCCAGTTCTGTCCTGAAGTATTGGCCTATCAATATGCCAGCTGTGCTTCTTATTTTGCAAAGGAAAAAAATCAATTACCCAAGGTACAGTTTTGTTTGCCTCAGTAAACTATCACAACAGTTTTAGCATACTTAAAACATTTACTGCTGAGGTGACAGTAGTTGTTCCTGTAAAATATATCCATATATATATGTGATATATTGGGTTATATTTAAACCTAGGGAAAGAGGATTTAAGTTCTGAATTTTTTTTCCTGTAAATTAGGAATTAATTTTCCCTGTGGCCATTTCAACTCCAGTGTAAGTGTTCCTGTCTCATGATGCATAAAGGCTACTACAGTCACATGGCCCTTTACAGGGTAAGACACTTCTGTATGATTTCATTAAATGCTCTGTTTCCTGTTGTGTATTTCCTTGTTCTCCTAATGTTTTTCAAGTGCTTGTGTTATTTATTTAAATAGCAAAATAAGTAAATTTATTTAAATCCACTGTGTTCTATGACATAAGTTTCACTGGTTTCCCTTACAGAACTAATCTATAAAGGAATATCCAAAGTGTTTAGAACTGATATTGTGGACAGACTTCTTAATTAAAAAACTCTTATCCTCCTAACTTTCAAAGCAGTAGGGATGTGTAATTAATCATTGTCTTTATTCTGTTTAAGGTAAATCTATCAAGGTTGTATGTTACCTTAATTCTGCCATTTTCTAGCTTGGTTTGTTACTGGTGGGCAGCTCGGCCCCATGCGGGCATTTACTCATTCTCCACCAGTGCAATGGGAGAGAGAATCAGAAACATAAACGTGAGAAACGTCGTGGGTTGAGATGAAGGCAGTTCAGCAGGGAAAGCAGAAACTGTGCATGCAAGCAAAGCAAAACAAGGGATTCCTTCACCACTTCCCATGGGCAGGCAGGTGTGGAGCCATCTCCAGGAAAGCAGGACTCCATCACACATAATGATGACTGGGGAAGACAAATGCCATCACTCCAAACACTCCTCTCTTCATCCTTCCTCCCTCATCTTTAAATGCTGAGTGTGATCTCATATGACATGGGATATCTCTTGGGTCAGTTGTGGTCAGCTGTCACGGCTCTGTCCCTTCCAGCTTTCACATCACCAGCCTGCTTGCTGGTGAGGCATTGTGAGAAGCAGAAAAGGCCTTGATGCTGTGCAAGCACAGCTCAGCAAAAACTAAAACAACCCTGTGTTATTAATATTGTTTTCATCACAAATCCGAAACACAGCCCTATTACAGCTACTGTGAAGAAAATTAACCTCTGTCCCAGCCAATACCAGTACACTGAGTACCTTGAGCTAGTGTTTTGTATGCAGTATTTCTGTCCTTTGTGTGTTTGGACAAAGGTAACTATTGTAACTACCTATTTTGGCATGTAAGTAAAGTGAATAAGCAAAAAAAAGAGTGAAACTTGTCAGGATGTGATGCCTGTAATTTAATAAGTAAACTATAAACTGTATGAGGTAATCTGGTTTGTGGCAGCGCTTTTTTTGTTAACTGTATTTATTTTAGTAGTATCTGGATTGTAGAAGGCCGTAAGAAAAATTGGTATAGGTTGATAGAGCAGGTCACTGGTGATGGAAGTCTTTAGGAGGACACAAATAGACTTCCATTACTGCTTTGGTGCCATGGGTGTATTTTAGCTTTGTAACTGAAGTTGCATTCCCTGTAATTTCTTATATGTTGGGGGTTTTTTTGCTTCAGATTCTGAGCTCTGTTTTATATGTCCCAGTTTCAAGACCAAACATCGTTTCCTTTGAAATTACAGGTGGGTTTTGTTTTGGGTTTGCTTTTTTTTTTTTTTTTAACTGAAGCATATTTTCCTGTTTTACCATGATAGTGACTCTTGACTGGTCTGTTGCCTTCTGGTTTAGACTAGTTCAGCTACTTCCTTTCTTCCTCCTAGCATAATTGGAAAGATCAAGGCTCTTTACACTTAAAAGTAGTCCTGAAACTGTCAAAAGAGCTTTAGTGTCAAACTCTCTCCTAGGGCAAGAATCTCCCTAGAGGAGATTATCTTATGCTATTATTGCCAGTGTAGTATTGATGGATTCTCTGAACAAATTAGTCCCTGTTGACAAAAGTTTAAATTTGAGTTTGTGTGCATAACTGCTTTAGTGGTATAAAACCACTGTCCTTCCCAACTTGCACAGGTTTTCTGTAAATTTTTTTAATATAGCTCTCAATTAAGTAGTTGCTTTGCCCTTGATGAGGGCCAAAACACTTTTAAGCTGTTACGTTCTTTTTTGTTGATTCCTCTTGCTAAGCTGAAACACTTATGGAGGGAAAGATATGTAAACCTGGTGTAGTGAAAAAATCATAAGAGTTTAGAGAAGATGTAAATCCCATCTTTTTCTTGTCTGTTGAGGAAGAACTGGTTATTTGTGTTCTGGATTTTTTTTGAAAAACATTGCAGTTTTTAATGCTTGACGTAAAAAGTAAATTTACCTGAGAAACTAGTGAACATAATTTCAGATTATTACTGCTGAATAAAAGCTGAGAAGGCCAGTCATGACCAACAGGCTGCATGTTCACAAGTTCTAATTAATATGGGTTTTTTTACTGCGCTGGTTCTGTACTGAAGAAAACCTCTACTTTGAAAGAAGTAGCACCTACATGGTTTTTTCTGTGTTGCTAGCACCAGATTAGAAAATTGGAGGCTGTTGTGACTTGGCGTGTTCTTACCCTGTTCCATGTACCACCTCCATGTAGACTGTGACATAGAAACAAACAGCAGTAACACTTCTTGCTTGCAATGGAAAGGTGCATTGTTCATATTATTTCGGTTTGAAAGCACCCAATTCTGGGAGCAGTAACAATGATATTAGGACAATTTTGGTAGAACTTGGCATTCTAAAAGTTCATGATAGTATGATAGATTTCTAAGCAGAGGAATTGTTTCTGGATGTAAGAGGAAGTAGTTTCAGTACTTCTCCAGTCCCAGTCATTTTCTTGTACTGGATGAGGAAGATTGCCATGAAATGGTAGTGTCAATTGCTGGAAGTTTTTGCTTTAATGGTATGGGACATGAACCTTACTTAGTTCATTAGGACCCTTAATGCTTATACAGTAATCCTTTCTCCATGCATTTGTCCTGCTTAAACCTTTGAGTTTCAAAATCCAACACAAAAGCTTTGATTTGTCTTGGTGCTCCAAATGGGCAAGTCTGTTTATAAAACTGAAGCAAATGGCAGTCATTTGCTTCTCACAGCACACGCAGAGCTGATCTCACCCTGGTCTCT
Source organism: Polioptila caerulea (assembly GCA_013397295.1). NCBI lineage: Eukaryota > Metazoa > Chordata > Aves > Passeriformes > Certhiidae > Polioptila > Polioptila caerulea. Next base: position 4,826,767 of record VYXF01010446.1, read on the forward strand.
GTTGGGACCTTGAACAACCTGGCAGTCCATGTCCCCAGCAAATGGGATACTTCTGGCCAGGTCCATACAGGGCCTGGCTTTGGCTGCTGGGGACTCTCTGTTCGGGGTGCAGTGGAAGCCATCTCCCTTGAGAGTGATGTTCAGCAAGACCCTTAACTCACAGAGCTGAACAGTGTCTTTGGTTGGTAAGTGTTGTTTGTGGGTATTCCTGACTATATGTGCAGCATTTGCAGCAAAATTGTCCAAACTGGCACTGTGTGATTAAAGCCCACTTTTGCAAGACACATTCCTCTTGAGACTAGTAGGGACTTCACATGGTTCCACTATACTCCTTTAGTTTTGTCTGAATGTTTCTGTAGTTGCTATGATTTGCACAGAGGTGTTCAGTTTATGATAATTACCATATGGTTACGATGATTATGTCTTGCCAGGATTTCAAGTAAATTATAAGCAGAATTTCATCTGAATAGATGGCCAAACTCCTGCTTGGCATCAGGAGAGAAATAGTGCACGGAACTCTTTCAGATCTTGGTTAGACCAACCTCCTCAAACTGTTCAATTTATGTAGCTATTTATTTTAGGCCGGGACTGGTATTTTCAAAAGCCTCCTCTATAAAGAATTCTTTGTTATCATTTTCTCTGCTGTCAATGAGGAAGAAGGTGCATCTTTTATTGCATCTGCTTGCCCCAGAAAGTTGTAAAATTTGCATGTAAAATTGGGTCAAGTAGCCTAATGATTAAGAAGCATCAAGATTTGCATAAGTACTGGCTATTATCATTGTATTGGTTTTTTGTTTTTGTCTGCCTCCTCTGCCCTACCCTCATAAACCTTAATTTTCACTGAGAAGCTGTGTAACTGCTGTAACTGATACACACCTGAATACAGAACTTCCTAACTTCTGGCTAGTGTGAGTAATTTGAATTGGAACAAGTTTGTTGATACTTGGAAAACCCTTCAACTAGTAGAAACCTTTAAAAAATTCCTACCAAAAATACATACTAAAAAAGCAGAACTAGCAAAACCCCTGAAACCCCAAGGTGCTTCAGTTTACTGATACAGGAGTGTAATTAGATTAAAAGCAGGCATCCCTTAGTAGGGAAATGCTGAGGTTTGCAGAACCTTTGCCTGGCTCCCATCAGTCTATGCAGTCAACCTTTGCATCCTGATTTGGTACTGCGTGGGGAAGCCCAGTAGGGGCCTGAGACATTGTACCTTTCTGAGGGGTATGCTTTAAGTAAGTCCTCAGAGGGACAAAAGTGGCTATATTTTCACTGGTTTCCAAGACTAAGATTGTTCATGTTGTTTTTCAAGTGCCCCAAAGAATCTTTCTTATTTTCCCCAAGGAAAGAGGAATCCATTTGTCTCTGTCTAGAATGGTTTGAGTTGGAAGTGACCTAAAAGTTCATCCAGTTCCAAAGCCCCTTCCATGGGCAGGGACACTTCCCACTAGACCAGGCTGCTCAGAGCTCCAGCCAGCCAGGTCTTGGAACACCTCCAGGGACAGGGAGTCCACAGCCTCTCTGGGCACCTGTAACTCACCACCCTTACAGAAAAGAATTGTTTCCTAATATCTAATCTGAACCTGCCTTCCTTTAGTGTAAGGCCATTCCTCCTTGTCCTATCCTTGTGAAAAGCTTCTTTCCAGCTTTCTTCTAGGCTCCCTTAAGGTCCTGGAAGGCTGCTCTAAGGTCTCCCTGGAGCCTTCTCCAGGCTGAGCAGCCCCAGCTCTCTTAGCCTGTGTTTGTAGGAGAGGTTGTTACTGTCCTGTGTGATCAACTTAATGGCTCCTCCCCAGGGTGCGTTCCAACAGGTCAAAGTTTTTCTTGTGCTAGGGACCCCAGAACAGGACACAGCACTCCAGGTGGGGTCTCACTGGAACAGAGCAGAGGGGGAGAATCACCTCCCTTGGCCTGCTGGCCACGCAGCTTTTGATGCAGCCCAGGACACGTTTGGCTCTCTGTGCTGCAAGCACACATTGCTGGGTCACAATGAGCTTCTTGTCCACCCACACGCCTGGGTCCTTCTCCCCAGGGCTACTCTCAATCCATTCTTTGCTCAGTCTGCACTTGTGTTTGGGATTGCCTCAGCCCACACGCAGGACTTGGCACTTGGCCTTGCTGAACCACATGAGGTTCGCACAGGCCCACCTCTGAAGCCCATGAAGCTCCCTCTGGATGGCATCTCTTCTTCCTGTGTGTTACCCACTCCACACCACACATCTTGGTACTGCTGGCAAACTGGCTGAGGCTGCACTTGACCCCATGTCACTGTCAAAAATGTTTAGAAGGACCAGCCCCAATACTGATCCCTGAGTGACATCACTCATCCCTGTTCACTTGGACATTGAGCTGCTGATCGCAGCTCTTTGAGTGAGGCCATCCAACCAATATTTTATCCACTGAGTGATCCACCCATCAAATCCATGTCTGTCCAGTTTAGAGCCAAGAATATTGTGCAGGACAGTGTCAAATGCTTTTCATAAGTCCAGATAGATGATGTCTGTTGCCCTTCTCTCATCTACCACTGCTGCAGCCCCATCATAGAAAGCCAGTGAATTTCTCAGGCATGATTCGCCTTCAGTGAAGCCAGTGCTGTCATCAGTCACCACTTAATTTTCCATGTGCCTTAGCATAGTTTAAAGAAGGATCTGTTCCATGATCTTTCCAGGCACTAAGGTGAGACTGACCAGCCTATAGCTGCCTGTGGCTTCCTTATTTCATTTTTTTAAAACGGGAATTGTATTCCCCCTTTTCCAGTCAGTGAGAACTTCACTAGATTGCCATGACTTCTCAAATATGATGGATTAGCTTAGCCACTTCCTCGGGCAGTTGCCTCAGGACCCATGGATGTATCTTACCAGTTTCCATGGACTTGTGCACCTTCAGGTTCCTTAGATAATCTCAAACTCAACCTTCTCCTACAGAGCGAGGTTCTTCTTTTTCCCAGTTCCTTCTTTCACATTCTGCAAATTGGGCAGTGTGGCTGGAACACTTGCTGGTAAAAACCAAGGCAAAATAGTCACTGAGTCCCTCAGCCTTCTACACGCCATGGGTAACCAGGTCTCCCATATCTCTCCTGAGAGGACCTGCGTTTTTCCCAGTCTTTCTTTTATTAATGATGTACCTAAAGTAGTTTTACTTTTTACCCTTAATGCCCTTGGTTAAATTTACCTCTGCCAGTACTTCAGCTTTCCTAACCAGATCCCTGGCTGTTGAGACAATTTGTCTGTATTCCTTCCAGGCTATCTGTCCTTGCTTCCACCCTCTGTAAGCTGTTTGTGTTCGATTGTCCAGGAGCTCCTTGTTCATCCATGCAGGCCTTCTGGCATTCTTCACTATTTCTGAACTTCCTAGAGATACATTGCTCTTGAGCCTGGAGCAGACAATCTTTGAATATCATCCAGCTCTCTTGGGCCCCTCTTCCCTCTAGGGCTCTATCCCATGGCACTCTACCAAGGGGATCCTTGAAGAGAGCAAAGTCTGCCCTCCTCATGTCCAAAGAAGTGGACTTGCTGCAGGCTCCTGACTGCCCTAAGGGTCTTGAACTGAAGATCAAGTGGATTTTATACCTCTTTAATCATCCTGTTAAATGTCTCTTGGTAATAATAATAATAATGATAATGATAATAAAAAGGTGGGTTCTGTTTTGTACTGCTGATACCAGTTGTATATTTGTTTTGAAGAACTGCATCTTCTCTTAGTTCCTCAACATCACATGCTAGAAATCTGGAGGTCAAGCTGCTTTGTGGTGTAGATGTTCTCCTGTAATTTAGGGCCTGTGTGAAGATCAAGTTCCAGGTCTGTCCCCTCCTCTGATCTCTTACAGTTTTTTATGTCTGGTGGTTGGTTGTTTTTCCTGACTGACCTGTCATGGAATCAAAGTAGAGAAACTTTAATGCAAATCATACTGTTAGAGGAAATTGCCCTGACTTTTTCCTGGGAGAAGTGTTGGTTTCCCCCTCTGCTCCTTACATCTTTCCTGGGGTTGAAGTGGCTGTGAAAATGATGGCTTATAGTGGTTTTGTTTAGAAACTGAAAACCATGGTAGCTGATAAACCTTGTTTTGTTCTTGTCCCAATACAAAAGTCATGTACATCCTTTTTTAGAAATACTGGAAACACATTGCTAGCTACAGTATTTCCAAAATGCACTTGCTGAAAGATGGGTGATTGCTTTTTGGGTGGAGCATGCAATCCATTTTATACATGTTATGGGAATTGTTTATGCCTGGAAATTGTTCTTTTGGGGTAAATTATTCAGGAAACTGGGTCACCAGACAGCTACAAGCTATCCAAACACATTGGTCATGTACAGATAAGAGACTTTAACGTATCCATTATTTATGTGTGATGGGTACCAGAATGGTGCATGTTTCTTTCTTTGTCCTTTCAAAATTTCAGTACCAGTTAAAAAATACTGTGCTGCTATATAACACTTAGGGTGCTATAACTTAAATTACTGTGTGGAATAAACAGATGAAGATAAAATTTATTTTTCTCCTAATCTTGGTAATACTGGGTGGATGGAGGTTCATGGTTGGTTTGGTGTTTTTTTGTTTGTTTGTTTGGGTTTTTAAAATTTTTTCTTTTCCCTGTATTTTTTAACAGATTCTGGCACCTGATACAGGAAACTTGAGTCTGAATTTTAGCTGAGTTTAAAAGTGGGTGCCTGTGACATTTAGTATGTGTGGTCTAGCATTTGTGCAGATGTTGTGGCAGCTCTTTAATGCAAATAATGGGGAGCAGAATAAGTTTTATTTTTAAGTGTGTTAAAGTGTTGGACTCTTTCTCCACTGTGCACTTCAAGATGACCTCATTTTAATCTTTTATATATGTGACTACTTGTGATATTTCCCTTGCTGCTGACCAGATGGTGATAGTAATGACTGAAAAATAAGTTCCCTTCCATGATGAATGGAATTTATCAGCTGCTGCTTTTTGGCAGGGGTGGGAGGGAATGTGTTGTGAAACTATGCTGACTGGCAGTTTGCTTGTTCCGTCTCTGTTCAAGCCAGGAGTTCTGTGGGACAAGAAGTTGGTTGGATGTTTCTGTGATCTGGAATGTGAATCTTTTTGTCCTTCTTGATCACGTTTTAATGCTACAGGGATTCCACTTCAAAATATGTAAAACAAGGCTTGTTTTAAGTAAAGAGTAAATGCTTGAGAATATTTTCTTCTTCCCTTAGGCTTGGTAAAGAGATGGAGTAAAAGGCTTATTTTTACATTTGCTTTTAACTATTTTATTTTTTTTTAAATGGAAAATTTTGCAGATTTTGTCAAAATATTAATATTGTGTATTCGTTAATGTTACAAATATTTCAGAGAACAGAATTCAAGTGTTCTTTCTTAGAAGGTCAAGAAATTTGAAGTAGCATCTCTAAAGAAATTATATAATGTAGCTGCTTTTCATTTTTGAGAACTGACAATATCCTCTAAATGGCTTTGTCTTGCATATTAAGGTAAAGATAAATATTTCAAAAGAAGGAGTCTTCTTCCATGGATATTAACATTTCTTGGATAATGTTAATTCAGTTAGCTTTACAGTATTTTAAAAGAGTTGGTAATACCCCTAGTAAATAACATTGCTGGCCTCTTACATATATATTACTCTTATTTTTCACAATTGAAGACTTTATAATTTTAGTTAGCAAGGAACCTTGAGATAGGTAGTGTGTGACTTGACTATTGATATAGAGACGCCACAGAGTTCTCAATCAAGAAGGAAAAAATGGCAGAGGTTTGGTATTTTTTTCATTACATGTCACCCTGTTGTGGAAAGTAACACATTCCTACTTCCAGTATGAGAATCTGGAGGAAGTAGTGAATTTTATTAATATTCTTAAGTACATGTGTGTAACTTTGAAGGTTTTCATGTACTTCAAAGAGGAAAAGGCTTTTTGCATCGTGCCAGAAATTTATCCAGAGGTGTTTCTGTCATTTGGGGAGGAACATTCATTTCCAGTCTCATTCTTCATATGGCAGTAGTCCTATTTATCTTCCTGGTCTCTCTGTTCTGTGAAGAGTTGACGGTGGCTGTGGCTGCTTCTCTGCAGCTGGCAGGGTCTGAAGATGGAGGGAAGAGGTACCTTGTCCTTCTGTCTTCTATGATTCAGTGATTGTAGGGGACAGAGTTCCTGTCTGCTCATGAAAAATTATTGCTACGTGGTTTCTTACTAAGAGAAAAGGAGCAATAGACCAAATAATGTCATCTAAAGACTGACGTTTCTAAAGGGGACAATATTTCATTAAAAGAAAAAGAAATTCATTGGAGTTTTTAAAGAGAGAAAAATAGAGCTAAGAGAGTGCAGACCTTAAGTATTTTTTGAATGGCCATGAGGTGTCAGTGTACATCCAAAAAGAAACTTGGGTGATCAACACTTCTGAAAAAATAGTGCTTGTCTTTATTTCCTAGGGCTTGCAATAATCTCTAGGGGAGATGGTTACAACAGCTGCATCAAGGCTATAAAAATTTATATCTGCATGACTTAAAGGTTACATTTCCAGTTATGTGGTGTTTTTTAACCAAGATGTGTAACTTCATTGCTGTATTTCTAGACTCTAGTTTAGTTTGCAAAGCAGTTCATGAGTTCAGTGGTGTTCTCTCTTCAGTGCTCTGCATTATGAGCCTGCAGGTTGCATGAGGTGTTTTCTGGGGAAGACACTCCACAGCTTGCTATGTAAGATACAAACAAACAAGACCATTCCTACCCATATTACTGACTTCTTGTTCCTAAATATTGAAATCTACCTAATATATTTATATTCTATAGAAATCTGGTATTTGTTTTTCATAATGCTTTTATAAAATAAAAGTTATCTTGCCAAGAAGAGGTAGAAGACAATTGCATACAAGATGCCCTGTGGCCTCATTTTTGCCCCAAAACTTGATCAAATACTCTCCCTTTTTATACCCACTTATTTGCTGAGTGGGGTTTTGTTATGTATAGGTTCAAAGATACCTAATCAAGGAGTTTTAGAGGCAAGGGTGTGTTAAAGTTAATTTTCTCAATATTTTGAATAAATAATATGCAGGTCATGTGTATTGTGTATTACGTATTGTGTTTTGATACCATCTTTCTGATTCTGTATGATAATATTCCTTCATAATGCAATTTGTTGGCTCTTAGGAATGCCAGCATTTACTTTGCAAGTTCTCCTCTAGGTGTCGTCTTAAATGAAGAAATCACTGATTGAAGCCAGTGTTAGGAAGATTTTGGAAGATATGAAGCCCAAAATAATCCTGATTGAAAAAAGGATACAAACCCACCCCTCCAAACTCACAATTTTTAGATCATGTATGGGTAATTGTGTAAAAGTTGTAACTACCTTGTTTGCTTGTATTTAATTCATAAATTGCTTGTGTGTTGATTCTGGATACATAATTGGTTTTGTCTGCTTTTTTTGGAAGTCTGGGCCCTAAAATTCTCTACTATTTTCTTTGTAAAGCCATATGCTTTATAAATACTGTTAGTACTGCAGGGACAGTTTGATTAACACAATCTGTGAAAATTCTGTGTTGCAGAATACTTTTTTTTAAAAAGGGAATTTACTAGAAGCAATTTGCATATTGAATCATGGGAGGAGAAACTTAGAATTCTTTGCATAACTATGGTTTTGTGTCATTGGAAAGAATTGAAGGAGCGATAAACTCAGTTGTAATAGCATCCTAGTTTGGAAAAGTTCAGGTGTCATGAAAACTGTTTTGAGGTATTCTAAGGGAAATACAAGGAATGGAATAGTCCTGATCCATGGTTGATGAAGGGAGCTGGGTTGATGGGTGTGGGTTTGCAAAGCCATCCCATCACTGTCTGTTGTTGTGAGCGGTTTGAACTCCCACTGCTCTGTGGCAGCTGCAGAGGCCCATGGTGAGCTGGCTCACACAATTCACCAGCAAAGTAAAGTAAATAGGGCCAGTTGGGTCATACTGGTTGCCTGTGCTGGCTCAGGAAAGGGATGTGAATGTGCAAGGATCATGTGGGGAAGGGAGGAGCAGTTAAAATCAGACTAATACACTTTTTCAAATGTCACTTAAAAAAAAAAAAAGCAGCCTACAAGTAACAAACAAACAAAGTTTCTAGGGTGATAAGAATTTAATTAGCATTCTAAAGTAACAATCTGTTGCATTTTATGAAATTTCATTTGGTAATAGACTTTTTAAGCAAAGTGCTTTTTATTCTTCTACATACAGAACTGAAAAATTGATAGGAAAAGTAACTAAGGAGTGAAGGTTGCGTACATGCTCTTATCCTGTGGTGATGTGTAAGAGCCCTCCTCCTGAGAGCTGCTTCCCTTGTGGGTATTGTGGGGAGGACTCCTTGCAAGGTTTGAAGCACGCAGGGAAGATTTTTGTCTGCAGCTGTGTTTCTCCTCGCTCAGTTTGGGAGAAGCCACATCTATTTTGGCAGCTGCAGAAGTTTTAGATGAGCTCTCTCATCCTGTAGTAGTGCCTGTATATGTGTGTGAATATGTGAATTTTATCCAGCTGTGTTTTATAGTGTGTTTTCAGTTGCCAGAAAGCTTTTTCTTGGACATGAGGGAGGTGTAAGGGGTTCCTAAAAACTTCTAGGAAGTTTAGCTGTCGCCAAGCAGCAAAACTTGATGCTTGAGGCACCTATTGACACACATTATTTTGAAGATAATAAAAATAATTTGATTTATACAAATAAATAAGTACAGTGAAAATACTGTTTACATATGGAAGAGAGGAAAAAAAAAAAGTGGTATCCATAGCAACTGGGATTCATTTTGCTCACTTACATACAGTATTTTGAGTTTCTGGTATGTATGAAAACCAAAATTTCACATGTAAGCAAGCCAGCTGAACTGTGGCTTTTGTGGTCACAGTCTATTCCTATCTGCCTAAAACTGAATTAAAAGTATTGCACTAGTAGGAATGTTATATGCATTTTTAGTGTTATAATAATTAAATATTTATTTAAAAGTTTGTTCCAACTCTCATAACTCTTCTGCAAGAGAGAACTGATTTTTTAAAAGTTTTCTTTAAAGGAAAACTTTTAAATCTTCTAAAAAATATTAATATATTCAGGACTTTTCCCTCCCAAACTCCATCCTGGGGTAAAAACCCTCACCATTGAAGCGTGCCCCCCTTTTCGCCTCCTCTGTCCCTGGCACAACAGTCATCCCTGGGTGGAACAGGGAGGGGGTAGGCAGAATGTACCACATGACTAATGAGTAGGAAAATCTGAACAGAAACTTTCAAAGGCCACAGTTTTTCTGTTTTCTTTTAGAGCTATAAAATAATTCAGCCTGTTCCTCCCCTCAGTATCACGGACTCTGTCAACTTTCTACTAGGAGGGTTTCAGTAATGACAAAAGTATTGAATAGGTATTTTGAAGGAGCAGATTTTGCAGTCTTTCTTGACAAAATCAGAGCTTTGTTTTGAATAGCAGAAATTGTGTGGTCCTCTTAGAAAATGTATGCTGCTATCACCATATCATTCTAAATAGTTTCCTCTAGATAATGCATTTTAGTTCTTTTACTTATCAGACTGAGTGAATAGCAGACATGCAGCGGACATACTCATGAAGCTGAGTAAACTTTCCTACCCTAAGATGGTCAGATTTGGAAGCATTCTCTTCCTGATGCCCTTCTAGTAGAGGTAAACCAGCCTGCACTGTATAGTTGCTCCTACTTAGGTTTTGTCTTTGTTCCTCAGCCCAACCTGTGTTATTTCCCCTTTTGGTCTTTTAACCACTGGAAGCCAGTGAGTGCTGTTTAACACTTCTTTGGATGCATTGCTCTACTCTGGTTTAGTTTTTCACAGGGTGTTCAGTACTTCTCACTTTTAATTGGTTGTATCTTCTTGCTTCTGTAACTGGATTAACATTTTGTTAGTATTTGCTGCTGAAATAACACAACTGTGAGTCCAAGCATGGACTAAGATAAAACCCTGCTAATAAAACCCTGAAATGAGACAGGTAATGGACTGTTTGCTGTAGCAGCATATCCATGCTGATTCCTGCAAATACTGCTAAAATAACACTGAAATAAGCATAATTAGAATCTGGAAGTCAGTGAGCTTTCTGACCTTGGCTAGCAGACATAGATCCACTGAGCTTCTTGGGTTTTATGCTTTGGTAGGAGGTGGGGGGGACAAAAAAAAAAATCCCAACTCTTTCCTTTTTATTAATTCTCTGATAGTTGAATGGTTCTGTTAAAAGCAGGTTTGTTAGTGTTGTTTATTTTTTCGAATAGGCAACTGCTGTTTGTTACTTGAGAAAAGCAACTGGTTCTGGAAATGTTCTAAACTGATGTGAGTCATCAGTGAAGGATTTAAATAGTTGAATATGATGTTTGTTTCCTCCCTTCCATGGCTCAAAATGTTATGAATCATTTTTTTTAGTGTTTCCCAGATAATAGTCTGAGTGGAAGTGGTATGTGTTTCTGACTCAAGTTCCTAAATATTGGTGGAGCACTCCCAACCACTGCTGATTTTGGTCATGTGGGAATTCCATAGGAACTTCTGACAAATGTATAAAAACAAACATTTTGTAACGATGGCAACTTACCCGCAAGGATTGATGTGGTTGGTGACATAAAACTTTCAAAGTCCTCTTCTGACTGGCATAACTGACTTGACTTTTCTGCCTAAAATGTGTTAAGTGGTACAGGATAAAAATTCAGTCATTAGAATTGCTTTTCAAGTTTGTAGAGTGTCTTGTAGAGTGCTAGAATTTGTGTTATGTTTTTATTGGTTGCCTGCTACTGCTCGTATCTTCCAAAATTGAGGTGTTTTTTATGAACCCACATCTCTGTAGTTTCATCTGCTCTTAGCCAATTTCAGGTTTCCTTGTTCTTTCTATATAACTTGGAGCATCAAAAACGATGAATACTCCAGTATTAATTAAAATGGTGCTGAAAAGAATCACTTAGCTAGTGAATTTTACAGGGGAAAGAGAAGGGGAAAAGGAAAAGAGTGGGTACATCTATGTTAAAGAATGGTATTAGGAGGATAACCTTGATGTGACCTGGAAAGGATTAACTGATTTGTCTGTCATCCCAAGCTCATCAAACATGCTGCAATGAAAGGTTTTATATGTCATCAGTATGGTGGAGATTGAGATTGAATCAGAGTGGTTACTCACCATAGGGACCAGAGCAATTCTCATTTCTAGAAATCTGCCTGACTACTGTTTTCTTCTTCAGTTCAGCAGCATGGCAGCCCAGCAGAGTTTTAATGAAGAAATTATTAACTTTATGCTACATTTCTTGGCTCCAGTGAGAACCTTCTCATTTTCAGTCTCAACACCAGCACTGTCCAGTGCTGAATCTGGGTGTTTTGCATTGTGCTGCCTTTCCTTTAGGGAGGTTTCCAGCCTTCCAGCTAAAGAACCAAGGTTAGATAAAGAGCAAAGGATAAAGGTTATCAGTTTATAGCCCATCCAGCTAAATGAGCCTCTGTGGGGAAGCTGAGCCCTACAGACCAAACGTAATGTGTTCCTAATCATCTGCTGGAGAAACAGCAGTTTGTTCAAAAACAAACCAGAAAAGCACACAAATCCAGGGAAACTGGGGCTTGTTCTTTTCCCATGTGGCAATGAAAGATCACACTCAGGGTTTTTTTGAGTAAGCAACTGCCAGGTGAGAATTGCTTCTTTTCCTTGAGATACAAACATAGAGAATTGGTTTCAGTGCATCTGAGATAGAAGAAATCTGTTATGTCATACATTAGAAAATCCCAAGGAATTTCTGATATTCAAGGATGCAGTCTCTGAGAGGCTTGTGGTGCTCTTGTGTGTTTTATTGTCTGTCCTTGAATCCCATACACTATTCACAAACCCCTTAATTCCTACTGAAGGGGGAAGAGCAAACCTTGTGAAAAACATGGTGAAAAATAAGGCAATGTTATGTTGACCTTCTGTGATGTGGGCTACTTTTTCTGTAATTAATAATGACTTTGATTCTTTTTTTTCTCTGCGGGAACAGTATTGCAGGAAGAAATTTTCAAAGAGGAAATATGTAAAATCAGCACTTCCTCTGTTCATCTTGAGCGTGACTGTAGATCAGTAGAAAAGTAGATCAAAGGAGATGTACTAATTCTTCTCAGTGTATGTGTGCACCCACAGGCCCAAAGGGAATTCTCTTAGCTTTTTCACCAGTTGCCCTAATATAATTTAGTAGGATCATAGTTAATTTATAGGAGTGTATACAGTATTGGTATAAACACTTCTAAAGCAAGGTGATAGATGATATAAAACTATGATTAGGAATTCTGCTGTCACTCATTTTCTCCAGCCAAGCTACCTGTTTCTTCTCCCTGGGAAAATGGAATAGCATCGTTCCCTGAAGCATCAGGCTGTCAGTGCCAGCTGTGGCAGTGGGTTGCTCTTCCAGTGTGTCTGGGTTGTTATTTTTGCTCTGCTCTTATTTTTGGCATTCCTGTCCAGCCTCACCTCCCAGCAACAGGCTGGGTGTGCTGGGAGAGGGTGGTTGACATGGGAAAGAGCAAACAGGGACTGCTGAGACTGAGCCTTTGATTTTTTGTTTTGTTTTCGTCAACGCTGCTTTTAGAGCTGATGTGCACAGCTGAAATTGCTGCCCTTAGTAATTATTCCTGGAAGGACACTGTGGTTATTATTGTAATTGATGCCATTTTCAGTGCCAAAACCCAAAATTACCCGTGGACGTGATCTGAGCTGGAAGGAGCTAAGGAGGTCAGAAGAATTGCTCCTATCAGTTCTTTTCTGCCTTTGCTCTGCCAACAGGTGGAAATACTTTTAACAAACCTGTGGGCCTTGCTTTTTGTATTATAAAAACATTTTTGCAAGCTGTCATGCTTGCAAAAACCTTAAGTGTACAGCTAATAATTCTGTGTTTGTGTGGGTTTAACAAATGCTGAAGTGTTTTGCCTGCTTCTGTCTTTGACTAAACTGATATTTTAAGATAGTATCTTCTCCATTTTCCAACAGAAGTCATCTTCTCTCACTTACGTTCTCCCAAAAAGAAAAATTGCATTAAAAGCAACTGTCTTCCACCTTCTTCAACCTGTCTTCAACCTTCTTCACACCACAGTAGCCAAAGTAGTTTGTCAAGATCTTTGTCTTCATGGATGCAAACTTAGCTATTCATAACAATATATGTGGATAGGTGCACCTATTTGTGGTCTCTCTTCCCCGAAACAGGAGTTATTTTGACTTCTAGTGAATTTTACAAGACTGACAATACCATTGTCAGCCCTGTGTGGTTGTTATTTAGAAAAGCTGTTGGATGTAATAACTGCATTCTGTTTCTCAGAAGACAGAGAGGTGGCTGCTGTTGGGTGCAGCTGATAAATCTGAGCACACGCATTTTCTACAAAGTACCTTGAGTCTGTGAATTCAGACAGACTGGAGGACTACTTTTATGTACTGTGTGTTAATGTAAGAATGAATTGTTGATTTTGATTACAGGATTGTAATCTGAAAGTGCACAAGATACCTCCTCCTGCCAGTGAATTTAACTCTGGCCTAAAAGGAAAGTGTGCTGGGTGATACCCTAGCTAGAAAACATGATGGAAAATGCAGGACCCTTGTATTTTCATTTTCTTTGAAGAGAAAGAAGTTGCATTTGCTTTTCTGGGTTTTGTTCTGTGCACAGTTTGATTGCTTGACTCCATATTTTGGACACTAGAGATAATGTTTTTAAGGTTATTGACTTATCTTGTACTATGATGGTCTGCAGATATTGTTCAGACATATAAAAGAGAAGTCTTAAACAGAAAATTGCTTAGTAGACTTTTAACACTTTCAAGGTGCTTTTTAGCTCTTTGAACCAATGATATTTTTTAAAAGTTACGGGGTTTTTAGCTATACAACTAAAGTTTATAGCCTGAATCACAGACATTTTTTATTATTAATTTTTCTTATGTTGCACCAATTGAGAAAAGTTACAATGAATACTGGATTTTATTTTTCTTCTTTGTGCTTCAGTTTCAGCGGAAATAGCTTTTCAGATACTGGATTTTATCAATTGCCAAGTGTTCAAATATGTGACTAATAACAGAGGCTGTATAATTGCATGAGAAAAAGTAGGAATTGCCTTTGGTATCATGAGGTGCAAGCAGAGCTATTTTGCTTGTCCTTGGAAGCAGAACAGTGGAGTTCAGGGGTTAAAGCTATTCTGCAGATGCAGATGCTCTGGAATAAACAGAACAAAAGTGGGAAGAAAGGTACTAATTTCTTGCTTTAGACTGTTCTCTTTCCTGACTCCACCTCATTCCCTCAGGAGTGGGGAGGAAACAGCAGAGGAGTTCAGACGAGTGACTCATGAGAAGTATTTGAGAAGTATTGTAACTTACATTCATGGTGATGCTGAACACTCATCTCTGTCTGTATGTGATAAAATCAGCTTATACTGGGGCATGCCTGTTTACTTAGAGCTGTAGCTGTTAAAAGCAATCTTTGTGTTCTGAAGAAATACACAGTTATAAGTTTTTTTCATTTTTACTGGAACATGACAACAATTTTCTTCTTTTCCTAGATCCTTTTAATCATGCAAAATATTACCTGAAACCAATTGGATTAACCTCAGCCCAGAAAAAAATTTGGTAAATGCTGATTGGCAAGAGAGAAATCTTTGTTTGAGTAGATTCTTTGATACTGAGTGTACTTTGGGTTTGGGTGTCATCAGCAGTGCTGCTGCAGTCTTCTGCTCATTTGTTCCTAGAGGAGAGGGCAGATCTATAGAAAGGTTGCTATTTTTAGCTGATTCAGAGTTCATGTTTTTTCTGTCTAGTGTAGATGGCAGACATCTGTGTTTTAACCTGCAGGTTGCATTCTTGTAATATATTCTCTTTATATGCACCCATTAAAGACTCTTGAAACTTGATTTACTTAAAGACAAGTGTAGTTTGAAAATACAACACTTATTTTTTCTTACAGCTATCATGTCAACAGAAAAGCCTTTCACAAAAATTCGTATCATCACTGCACTTCTTGAAATTTGAGAGTTAAGTGTGAAGATCTTACCTTGGTAACAGATCTTGTGGAGGTCAGATCACCACTGAAACCCCTGTAGACATGGCATTCTTTTCTTTAAAGTAGGCCATTTTTGAGCCTTCTTTCCTACTTCTCATTTCATAAGCTGTCTTATTGGAAATAGATGACATTTGGAGAAGATGGATGTTGATGACCTGCTGTCTTCAGTTATTTTAAGTTTTATTAATACAAACTGTGTGAGATGCAATGTTCTTTATACCTTCACAAAGTTCTGTTATGATTCCTAAATTAGTTTGAGGAACAGAAGCTTAAATTAATCATCTTGAATTTACTCTGCTTTCATTCTCTGTTACTATTAACTCTTTCACACAGAAAGTCGTTAGTCCAGATAAGCTGCTGAAAAATTGAAACCTTTGTTTGGTTTCTCACAGTAGAATTCTAAACAGCTTTTGGTTTTTAGAAGACCTCTTAGGTAACATTAGGAACTGGATTTTGCACACCAGGAGGTACTTTGAATGGTTTTTTGAAGTTGAGAGAAGAGCAGATTAGAGATGCTGTTTGCATTGAGGTGAAAGCACAGCTTTTGGTTGAAGGGGATGTAAGTGGGAAATGCCAGTTAATTGTGAGCAAAAATGAAATATCCAGAAGTGAGTTTTCCTTTGGTTATGGAAGCAATTACACACACACAGCCCTATCATGAGTAGGGTGTTTTTGCTTACTTACATGGTTTAGATTGCTATAGAAATCAATAGAATATTGACTCAGTTGGTTCTCTTTCTAATGCAAACTGTGACGTACTGGCTTTTAACTCTCTGTAGTAATGTCACATTTCAAAAATGTACCATGTTAGGTGAGATATATGCTAACTGGCTTTTGGAAATAGTTCATATTAATTGTATTATAATTATATCTAAGATCACTAGAATAATTATCAGAGTAAATTAAAATGTTTTGAATTTTTGCAATTAACTGAGTGTGCAAGTGTACTTTTTAAGGTAACTGTTGAATTTCTAGCTGACTTTGAAGCATTAATTACAAAGGTAAAAAATGGACCATATTCAGAAAATTCGAACTAAGTTAGGCATTATCTCTATCTAGCCATGTGTCCAGTTGGTAATTCCAAAGAAAGCATATGGAACCCTTGGCATTTGCTTACTGTATAAATGTACTGTCTCTTGAAAAGTGTTCATTTACACTGAACATATGGGCTAAGCTGGAAAACCATTATCTACCAAGTGTGTCTGTATCATATGAAGCTTGAGTATGCATTTTTCCAATATTTTGCTTTTACACATAAAATCTGATTTTTAATTTTTTTTAAATCCATGCTTAGTTATGCAAATAAGCCACAGTGTCTGTTCCTTGGGGCATTTTTCACAAATAGAAAGCAAGCTATTTTCTATGTTGTGGTTGTCGTGTTCCAAGCAGACAGTAGGGTGTTTCAAGAACTGAGCTTTGAGGATGTCCATAGTTTATTAGAATTAGTTCTGCTGTGGCCAAGAAGAACACGAGTTGTCATATGTACTCATGTGAATCTGTGTTGCTGCTTTTTAATAAATGGCTGAAATGCTAGAACAAAGCAGCGTGGTGTACAAATCATTGCTTTTTTGTAATTAAGACCAAAAGTATGAGATTTCAAAACAACTAGACTCTATCTAAAGAACTGGATATATTTATAAAGGTATTTGTTAAGTCTTGAGAAATTTTAATCTGAAATTTCATGATGAATCAGAATCTGGTGCTATAATCTGCCAGGCCAGGACTCTGGAGGTCAGGGAGCCCTTGGCCAAGGTACTCTTTTGCATTTAAAAAACTTTCACCTGCATAAAGTGTCAGGAGGAAGGGGAGGTGTTTAAGCCATTTATTACATTGCAATGAAGCTACTGTAGATGTTTTTGCAAAAGAGTTCATTTAAGCTTTTCCTGCCTGTGGCCCCCAAAGGTGGGAATTCAGTGTGTCTATTTATATCCAGACCATTTACACACCATTTAAACCTTTCTCTCTGCCTGGATTCCTGTGTGAAACCTGAATGCAATACTTTATTGAAGAGCTATAAACTTGCTCACCATTGACAAATTCTGCTCTTAGCGGCCACTGAAGGACATCAGAATTGCCTTCGTGCTGCACAGCAGGAGCAAAAACCCTCCCTCTGTTCCTGTAACACTGAAGCTTATCCAGCAACTTTTGACAGAAGCCATTTACATAACACACCCACGAGCCAGCACCATTTAGGCAGATTCTAGCTGAAGTATTTATTCAGCAAGTTGTAGGGCTTCATATTATACTTCATTATTCTGGCATGTTTTAATAATATTATATTTATATTATACTTGAAGTAATTTTTTTTCAAGTTGAGGCTGTGTTTGAGGTTGAGGTTGTACTAATTGCAAAAAACGTTTGGGTTTGGTCATGAATGGCTGGCTTTTTAATGGTCAGCCTATTGCTTTAAGATTTTACTTTTCATCTGATTTTCAGAGGGTTGTTGTGGGGCATTTGTTGTCTGCAATGAGTTAAGTTAGGACTGTGCTGCTGCTCTGCCCAGTGCCATATGAAAGCAGTTAAAGCGCTGGAATTGTTTACTGCCTAAAGTGTAGTTAGTCAGCAGAGGCAGTACACCACATTTCTTTGCGGCTTTTCGTGGAAAATATTAAACAGTCGCTCTTTCTTCAGTTATAGAATTTTTACGTTTTCAGCTGCGTTAGTCACCGGGCTGGCGCAGACTGCAAAGCCTGCCCCCAAAGAAGCCAAAGGCGGGTTTTTGTGGTGCCAGGGGAAGTTTTCCCGGGAGCGGTGGCTGTGTGTGCTCCGCTGAGTGTGACATGTGAGCATTACTCGGCATTTCGCCCGGGCCGGCTGCAGTGGCTGCTCGGGGCAGCGCCGCTCCCGCCGACGGAACAGCCGAGCTGCTCTCGGGGCTTCACAGGGCCAGCTGCTGATGGTATCGTTTAATTTGTCAAGGAAAAACCCGGTAAGAGAAGCTCTGACTGAAGAGGAGAATCAGGTTGGCGCAGTGACAGATGTTCGGATAAAGAAGTTGGCTCAGAGAAGATGTACAGAGTCTGATTTTTTTATTTTTTTTATTCCTTCTTTTTCCTCCCCCTCAATCTGAATGAAGACTATCATGGGAACTGCATTCACATGGTGATCAAAAGAAACACTTGAGTGATGAACTGCTTTTGCAGAAGCCGTCTAAGGCAGTAATTTGAGCTTTTGTGTGCAGTAGCTAGCTTGTTTTGCTGAAGCATTCCTCCTGGACAGTATTTCTGCCTTACGCATTCCCTGATGGAGAAGCCACAGCTACTGCCTGGTGCAGGAAAAATGAACGCTGCGCGTTGCTCGTGTCCCTGACGGAGTAACACCGGCTGCTTGGCTTTGCTGGGTTCAGCCGGCAGTATTATTGAAGGAGTTCATTGTCCCTGTGCTCTGACTCATCGCATGTAAATGCGCTGCAGCCGTGCTGCACGTTGCAGCTCTTTTCTTGCATGGGGAAGAATTCTTTTCCTCTGAGCAGGTCCTGAAGAACTGCCGAACCGAGATGTGTTTTTCAGCCTGGGCTGCTCCTGACATCGAGAAAGGAAGGTGTAGAATGGTGGGATGATCGGGAGGCGCGTTTATTTTCAGTCGCCAGAAAGGCTGTGAGGGTTGATTGGAGCTGACCTTGCAGGAGTGGGAAGAGCTGCGGCCGTCTCTCCCGGGGCAATTGTTCCTTGTTCCGTCCTCTGCAGGACGGACTCCTGTCTCCTGCAACAATGACTTCACTGTGGGGCTAGAAGGACGCTGTGGAAGTTGTGACATTAACAAAGACAAATTTGCTCGTGAAAGGACAGCTGTGTGCGACAGTGAGTGCTGTTCGAATGGAATTGGATCTTGGGATATTTCTATCAGCTGTTCCACAGTTTTGTTATTGTGGTTTCGATGCTTAGGGACTTTTTATTTTATAAAGAACAACTTTTTTCCAGCAGCGTCTTGAACCTCTCGTGGTGTTTAAGTCTGGAAAATGAAGTGTGAGGGGGGATTGGAATGTCTCTTTCTAGATGCTAAGACATCAGCAGGAGCACTCACAAGTTTGTGAGGGCATGTGAAACAGGTGAAAGTATTTCCTCTGTGGTCACTAGTGCGATACCTGCAGCCTGCTTCCAAAAATACCCTTGCTGGCATTTTTTTGTTTGCTTTTGCTTCCTCAAACGGATCGAATGAGTCGAGTCTGTATTGTTGTTTTGGAGGAGGAGGAAGATGATTCTCCCACATTTGTTTCCAATTTACCTCAGGAAAATGTATCTGTACATCCATCACCCTCTGGAAATGTGCTGGTAAGGCATGTTATTTGATGGCATATTTCCTGCTTGTTATGCTGTCTTAAATACCAATAGCTGTATTCCTAAGATTAGGATTAATACATTCTATGTTGAAACAAGACAAGGTGATAAAATCTGGCTGTAATATAGATGGAAAAAACTGAAACTTAGTGGTAGAATTTATGCTTGCAAGAGTCCATTCTCTTTCATATGACCTTATTTATGGTGCACCAAGAACAGGTCTGGATACTTGTGTAATAGCAGTGGGGTTTTAGAAGGCTTGGGGAAATGTATTTGAAGTAAATGGGTTTTCCCTGCTCCACTTCTCACCCTTCTATAGTATATTTATGCAGTACTGCTTTAGAAGCTGATGTGATCATTGTATTATAATAATAGGCTGTGTTTATTTTGAGAACTGATAGAGTATATAGTTATAGCAAACAAGAGCAATTCTAAGCTAAAATAAAAATTAACATAAGTCACAATCCACAATCTTGGTATAACTGTTAGATTGAAGTTAGCACTTTCTGAAAATGATCAACACTGGGGACTGTGCTTTTATTGCTTTAAATTATTTTATTCTGTCAAGTGACTGACTTAAATCTTGCTAGCATACCTCAGCAGCTTTTCTTACTTACTAAGAAATCCTGCTATATTTAGTAATAGATGTGTGTGAGTGTGAATTTGTTACCATACTTATCTGATGCACTTTGCTTTCCCACTCTGTCTAAACAGGTGAAAGACTTCCAGTAACTTGAGTCACTTGCTAGTGTAAAAGGGGATTGTTTGCTTATACTGTATAGAATTTGCAGCATGTAATGACAACCCTAATTTTGTTCTAAGGGGTTCTCTTTTCAGCTGTTATAAGCTTGTCTTCTCAACTCCTTGGTTTTTGTTTTTTTTCTTTCACGTATATCATTAATTGACTTAGAGGATGTCCATGTGTTTGAGGTTTTTAAACTTGCAATTTCTTTGATTCTAAATACTGGTGCTGGTTTCTGTGTTTTACTGCCTGGAATAAGTGTGGTTTTTTTCTCATTACCTTATGTTTCTGTTATGTATCAAAAAAACTATATGCCTATCACTAAAACCTACAATGAGATTTTATTTTAAGATGTGTTTTTTCTTCATTTTAGCCACCATTGGTTCAAGCTATATTTAATGGAGATCCTGATGAAGTTCGAGCACTAATATTTAAGAAAGAAGACGTTAATTTTCAGGTAAAATAAAACATCATTATCTTTGAATATATTTTAATTCTGAATATATTTCAATTTTATTTGTTATATCTTTTTTGCTGTACTAATATCTTTAAAACTTTGCTAATTCTTGAGCTGTATATTTTATAGTGCAGGCTAAGTAAAGCCTATTTCCACTTAAAAGTGGGAATCAGGTGTATAGCTTTGCAGATTTGTGCAAATAGTAAAGACCTAATTTTATATTCCTTGTAAATGTTAGTTCTGCAGTGCTTGGGTACCTGCAAAGTTTGTTTATACAGTTGCATCAAACTAATTTACAAAAAGCTAGACTGGTTGAGTGTGATGTGATGTAGACTTGAATTTTTTTTAATTGACCATAGCATGTAGTATACATTAGACAAATATGAGAACATAATTTGGGGTTTCAGCAGGTACATTCAATAGTGGATTTTTAAAAGGGAAGCCTATTGATTATATTAGAATGAGAAACTGGGTTTATATTTTTGCAGTGCTGCAAACTCAGGCACTGCAGACATAAAAATTATATTGAAATGGTACCAAGTTTGCTCCATTGGGTGAAATTCAAGACTTGAACAGCATGCAATTACTGTATTTCTATTAAAATTTTAATATGTGTGTTTGACACTATGAAAGATAATACAGCATAAACTCTTTACATGGATTAGAAATTGCTTTGATGATTACAGCAAACTGACACAAACCATTTAGGGCTCATGCTACAGGAATGTATACAGCTGTTTCTCCTCCAAATGCCTCAGAACAAGAGTGATGCTAAGGGCAGAGGCTAAGATGTAGTTGCTACCTCAGGGCCCATTTAAGACCGTGATGATTGTTTACACTTTCTTCTGGGGAGATGTAAACCAAAAGCAAATATTTAGTTTGGTATGTCTCTTTTGACATTTAAAAGCATTCTGCAGAATTTACAGCTGAGAAATGCCAGCTGAAAAGTCCCAGTATAAGAGAGCCCTCCTGTCTTGAAGAGGTCGAGTAGGACCCTATATAAAGAAATTTTCTGTCAAATTTGAAGCATTGTTTGATAAGGTTGGACTTTTTTCCTCTTTCAGGAGTTTCGTATGTCCTTGAGCAAGATTGATGGATTATACCAAAAGAATTAATATTCTTTTTAGTTATGAGAGCATTAGTTTTGTATCCTTCTCGTGTCTGCATCTATATGCTCTGGTCTGCTCTGCCATTTTTTATTTTTAGAAGATAATTAGTTTGTGTTGTTACTTTGTATTCTGTCATGTCTTAAAGTCAGGTTTCACATTCATAGCTATAGAGCTTGTGAACAAAATTAGGTTTGCTATCTTTCTGCTTTTTTTTTTATTATGTGTTACCAAAGCCTCTGCTATGTTTCAGTATGTATATGGGAGTGGTTTGGTATTGGGTTTTGTTCTTTCTCAAGCGTTTGTCAAATGCTTGCAAATGAATAGGAAGATAGGAAGTCAACTGAGGTGCTTAAATAGGAAAGCTCATAATTTTTTTGTTGTCTTTGAAAAGAATTACCTCAGATTGCCAAGTACTTATACTGTAGGTAGAGTAGTCCAAATCTGGAGGTTTTTACATTTTATGTCTTAATTTTGTTTCTTTTTAAATTCCTTTCTCTGGATACATGTCCCTCTAAATAGAACATGTGTGCATTAGGTGTTGGCCTAGTAACACCCAAGGTGTGGTTAGAGTCCATGCAGGACAAAGATGCCATTTTTTCACAACCACCTTCTTCAGCATGGGGAGATGCTTATCACACATGACCACTGTTTATTATCATGGCAATCCTAGTCCTGCTGCAGTATTTAATATTAGATTTACATTTATCCCTTAAGGGCTGTTTATTGGGACTAAATGAACATGCAAAGTCTCCCATTGTCTGGTGGAAATGAAGTAGACTGCCTAGTACATTTTTCTGTGTGTCTGTGTGCATTTTGTTCCTTTCCTTGGGTTTTTTGTTGCAGACGTCCTTGGCTGGAGGTAATATATCTCTACGTAAGTCTAGATCCAGAGTTGTTCCCTGAGTTGTATGTTACAAATTAGAGTAGACAGGAGGGAAAAAGTGAAGGAAATGAAGGAGTTATTTATATCCCTAAAAAAGGCAAGCATCGGGATAAACTGTTTTGACTGTTGTGGATTGTGTTAGGCCAGTGTATACGCTGGATTTTTTTTCCATTTTGCTCTCCAAGTATTTCAGTATGGTTATTTGAATTCCAGAGTCATTCCCTCCAGTGCTTCTGCAGAGTCATTTCCCCCTCTCAAGAACAACCAATTATTTTGCAGTTTGTATGCTGTTAGTTGAGATTCCTTCTGTCCTCCCTTCCCCTGTGCATGGGCTGGACTCTGTAACTGGAGACCCAGTAGCATTCTGTGAGTCAGTTTTACCCAAAAGTTAACTGAAGGTAGGGCTGTTGTACATCTTTGTTGTGACAGTGACATTCATCTAGGAGAGTTTTTCATTATGAAATGTGGGTATTTTTTCCTTCTGTTTCATCCAGCTTCATTTACCTTCTTACTTTTACAGAGTCTTTCAGATCGTGAGTTGCTGTGTGTGACTGTAAGATGATGTACAAATAGCAAATGGGCTTTTTTCAGGAAGGAGATTGCTCTCTGTTCATGCCACACCAGCCTCTTGAGTCACAGGCTCAGTTTAGATTTAGAAAGTATGTATTGTAGTCTGTCTGCTGTTGTAATCTTTTGTGAAGAAAGAACAAATTGAGTGCATCCCTAGCTGCTTAAACTGGAGTTCAAAAAGGCTTACCCTCTCTGCAAGCTGGAAATGTGCAGCTCTTTATAGACAAAACTGATTTATAGGAGGAACTTTGTTCAAATAAATTGTTTGGAAGGTGTACCTTCCTGAGACTCCAATTAATGGGGAAAAAACAAACCAAAAAAAACCCAGAAGGGAAGGGGCTGCTTTTTACTCCTCTTTTCCCAAGAAAGCTTGAGTAACTGTAGCTGCTTGTTTCATGAACCAGGCTTAAATCACATGCATCACATATGTCAAACAGCACAGAGATTGTGTTACAAGCATGGCTTTTGCTATGCTCTGTGTGTTTGTTTGTTTAAAAAAATATTATTATTTCTTGGTACCGTCCTGAGATTTTGAGACTTGTCAGAAAGGAAAATCTTGCATGATAATGGACACATTTAATATCTGTTAGTTAATGGAGATCCTTAACATTTCCTGCTCTTGCTGATGAAATTAGTGTGGCTGTTCTGAATTTTACTTCTCAGTAATTAGTTTTAGCTAACTGAATTATTTCAGCATTGTATTTATAAATTAGTATTGGTTTGGGCTTTTTTTCTTAAGATTTGGAGAGACCTGTTACTGTTGTAAACGCTGCCATTTCTGTTTGTAATCAAAACTGGTATGATGTATGTTCAGTTTAAAAGATCATGAAAATGGAATATTTTGTCTCAGCCATTAGTTAAGAATGTAATTCTCTCAAAGGAATACCAGCTCACTGTCAAAAATGATTTAGAGGTTGCAAATCTGACTGCTGAAGTGCTTGTTCAAAATCAGAACAATTTTTCCTCCTCCTAGATATTTTAGAGTAGTATTTCTTGCCATGAAAATTGATACTTCAGGTAACCCAATATGCATTTTTTATAACCCCATTGCACTTGATCTTAGCCGAGGGGACAAACATCTGATCCTCTCTGGAACTGGTGTTCTCATACTAAAGCCAAACAAGCTCTTTTTTTGGAGGATTCCCAAAATCACACATTGTGAGATCTCTCACAATTCTCAAAAGTGTTCACTGTTGCTATATAAAATAGTAATAATGACATATGTGACAAGGGACTTAAACATGAAGTGCCTGGATCTTACTGTATATTGTGCTTTGTGAGATTAAAATAGATTTAAACTACAAAATGTTCTAAAGTTGCTTTATGTGTGAGTTGGTGCTTTTTTCCCAATGTAAAATGTAATAATGGGAAGTGAAATTCCTCATACTGTACCATTACAGCCATTGTTACCCTGTAGCAGTCAGGGTTCTCTGTATGATTTCTATTCTGGATTACTGATCCAGCATGGCTCTTAATTTAATGTCTTTTTTGTATAGTAAGTAACCACAAAGTAAAAACTCACCTGTGCTGCTACTTTAGGAAGAAGGGAAAAGCAAAATAAAACCATGGACCCAAATGATGTTTTGTCTGTGCTCCCTAACCCATACCTATATCAGATAGCAATGAAGTGTTGCCCATAAATCCCAGGTTTTGTTGGTGGGACTGACAGGAGGGCTGATCCTGTGGCACCAAAGTGCTGGCTATGAACAGGATGGCTAACACCAGGTCTGACTGGTGTTTTGAGTGGGGGGTGGGCTGTCTCCATGGATGGCTGTTCCAGTAGAGATGTGGGCCTCATTCCCAGTCATGCCAAAGGTGGGTTTGCAACTGTATAAACAAATAACTTCTTTTTTGTGTTTTTTGTATAGTAGAAGAACACTGCTGGATGTTGTTCTAGGGTAAGACACAACATTAGGTTATCCTACTCTGCAGGTTGCTGTATATACTGAAAGAGGAAGAAAATTGGCTTTTTAGTCTAGTGACAGGTCTAGGACTCCCTATACAGCATCAGGTCTGGATGTCAGGAGAGTTAGATTGTTGAGAGTCTCAAATACATTAGTAATTTAAGAATGAATAATGAAAATTTCAGTACAGTTTAAATAACAAGGAAGATTCCTTGAGATGATGGTTATGGTCAGCAAAGCCCTAAAAGAGGTTAAATAGAAAAAATAGGTAATGAATGTATGGTCACCTGGCTTTCATCTTTATACTTTACCTTGTTTTTTGAACTATTAGAGCAACAGGAGTTTTTCTGTACACTTTAGAGTGCAGTGTAGAACAGGAAAGCCTGAATTACTTGGCTGCAGTATGGAACATTCTACAAGACTCAATAAAGTTTGATGTTCTGATCATACAAATGAATGTGTGCCTATTTCATACATGAAAAGAATTTTTATATGTGTTGTTCTGTGGGAAATTGTAATTGCTCTCTAATTCAGCAATTACATTGAAATATTTCTCAGTGTACCTTACATGAACCTTACATGAGTAAATACCATGGACTTGTTTGAAAACAAATGAGTGAGAAGCCACAATTTGTAATGAGGTAAAAATAATCTTTAGGTATTTTCTTACCTTTGTGTTCATGACCTTTCTGTAGCCAATTACTTTACCAGTTACTAATGTGGATTTTCTCATTTGTTTGTTTTTTAGAAAAAATATACATGCAGACTACAAATGTAAATTCACTTTAGTTTGACTTACTGTACTTCTAGAAACTTTTCTGCATTAATTGATATGCATAAAATGTTTGAGCTATGCCTTTTGTTACTTAAAGTGCCTTTGTAACTTATAGTCACTGTGAGTGTAAGGATTTGCTGGCTGGGACAACCAGAAGTTCTCAAAGCAGGGTATATTGTGATGCTCTTTAAACAGTGGTGGTTGATGTGCAGCACCATGTTTCTGTGCTTTTGGTGAGGGCAAGACTCAGAGAGGCTGTTTTTAACAGGGAGTGGAAATAGTTTTGAGACCAGGGGAAAAGACTGGCAGTTTTGCAGAGATTTGTATGGGCCAGATAAAAGCAATGGGGAGACAGGCACGTCCAAACACTACTCCTTTCCACTTCAGGAATGCTGACACTCTTGACTGAGGAAAGGGGTTCATAGTGGTTTGTGATTTGGTGCACTCAGAATATGTTTGCCAGGAAATAATTTTCAGCTGTAACATCTCCTGGTTCTACAGAAAGCTTCTGGCAGTCACAGCAAAGCTACCCTCTGGTTTTTGCACCTAAACTGGTGAGAGTAAATAGTGGTTAAAAAGGAGTGTAATGTAGCAAAAGCTAGGCAGGAGTTGTGGAAAGTTTTTAACTCTTCAAGTTGTGTGTCTGAAGAGGTGAGATTATGGGTTTGCTAAGCAGTCTGTTTGTCCCAGACATGCCTTACACCCAGTGTTGGTAACTATTTTGTCAGGTTCCTGAAGGCAAATCAGATGATTTACAGGAAGGACTTTTTCACTGGCAACTGGAGCTGGCAACAAAAACTTGCACTGAAGTGTTTGTTACTGTGGAGCAGCATCTTACTGTATTCCTTGGCAGGACAGACATAATGTCTGGTTTGCTCATTTGAATGTGAGGGAGGAATTAAAAAGATGCCCAGAAAATTGTAAAATATTCTGAAGAGCAGATATTATTTCTTTTTAGTTTCTCTTTTAATAGGTCATGTTATACACTTTTTGTTTCTTAGTTGTTGCCTTTAAGAGTTTGAATCTGTCATGCATCTTTCTTCTCTAAAAGTGTCAGTCACTGCTTTTTTATTGGGTCTTTTGCTAATTTCCAAATGCAGGCAAGCTTTTAATAAAGAGACACTGTAGTTATTGTAACTTGGACACTGTAGTTATTGTAACTTGAATCATCTAGACCGACATTGTGAAAATATAGCTGCAGTAGTGTTATGGAGGAGTGCACAGTTTAGACCTGTTAAAATAAAACTGAAATTGAAGACCTTTCAAAAAATGTTGTAATATCTTGACTCTCTAATCATAGCAAAGAAGTATACAGTGAAAAATGGTGACTTTTAAGGTATTAATAAAGTGCATAGAAATGTTTACATGTTTTCTGCTATATTGAGAACACTTTTTTCCCCTCAGAGATGGTTAGAATAAGGACACATTTAGTTTCCTATCTTTGTAATGAGTTTTTTATAGCTGGTGTGTATCTTAATATTTGTCTTCACATTACGGTGATCAAATCTAGAGGAAAATTGTTTTAAAACTGCTTGCTAATTTCCCATATAATTTCTCTCTTTAAAAATCTGTTCAACCTTGAAGCCCTTTTTTTTTCTCCTCTAGAAAGATTACTGCTTGGTTGAACATTCTTTGTAATATGTTTTTAACTTCATTTTAGAGTGTAGCAAATCTGGGGGATGAAATTACAGGTGTTAGTGAGTTTGAAAGCCTTTTAATTAAGATGAGAACATAGGACATGTTATAACTTAGAACTTTGTTCTAGTTATTTTAATTCAGTTTCATCCTTTGGATTTTCAAGCAGTAATTCCCTCTCAGTTTTCCTGCAAATAAGAACTGTATATTGAAAGAACATATACATGTGTATGTCTGTATATAAATGCAGGCAAGTTATATATAAAATGTGAGTGTATTTTTTTTAAATGGTCACTTACCTAATGTTAACAACAGTAGGCATATAAGAAAATGACAGTGAGAACAGTCCTCTGAAATAACTGCAGGAGGTTGGAGAGGAAATAAAACATTCCTGTATAACCAAACACTAATAAAGAGAATTCCTGCAGTAAAATACACTGCTGAGAAATTCAGGGCAGCAGATGCTGCCTGCAGCCCCTGCCTGGAACCCAGCTTCAGGTGCTGGACCAGAGGCCAAGAAATCTTAAATTGGGCAAGTGAGGGGCTGTGAGACTTCACAAAGCCCAGGTGAATGAACTCAGGGTGGACATAAGTCACAAAACAAGCTGTGTGTGCCTTCAGACCCTTCTATTGCTGAATTCTAATAGAAGGCTTTTTAGTACCCATTTAAATAACAATAATTATACTTATCTCTTACTAAGAACTGATCTCTAATAAGAACTGTAAGAACTTTTGTAATTAGATAGAAGCATTGGAAATAGTTAATGGCTTTAATTTGGTATGGTTTCATTTTGTGCAAAGTATATGTAAATATATTTTTCAAATTTATGAGTGAGAAAAATATGGTGTATAACCTCAGAAGTTGATGATAGTTCTTATCTTCTCTGTTTGCCCACGTACTTCTAATAAAACACAGTTTTCTAATGGGAGCAAGCTGTTTCTTTCACCTTAAACCTGTCTTTGGACTTGTATCCAATGTGCATCTCAGTGTTCTGTATTGCTTTCTGCCTCTAGATAGTCTCTGTGCTAAACTTTCTAAATGTTTTTACCACACACAGGAACCCCTGTTTCCTGTGTGACCAGCCTGATGAAATGATGAGTCAAATGAGACTCTTGCTTTATAATGTGTTCAGTTAATTGAAATTTCTTCACATCTGAAAAATGGCAAGAAGATTCTGTGAAGAATTCTGGTTTTTAGGGGGGTGTTTGTGATTTGAACAAACAGGAGCAGGTTGTGGCTGCTCAGAACTTGCATCTATGCATCAGCTTTTAGTGTGGAGCTGAAGTATCTTGCATGTAAGAAAGTCCTGGAATTGGTTTTTAGGACATTTTGTAAATAGCACAGGCCAATGTGTGTGGTGTCGTATTAACGAGACAAAGCTTGTAAAACACCTTGTCACTAAGCCTGATCAATTTTTAGTGAGATGCTTTTAAAGGAGGAGATGGAATGCAGCACTACCATATGGGAATGTCCAGGAGTTATTTTGGTAAAGAATTAAGTACCTTCTTAAATACATGAATATTTGTGTTTTATGACTGAAGAAATAAGAAGAAACTTGGCTGCAGGAAATGTAGGGAAGCTCTCTCCATACAAAAGCTGATTCTGCTTCTAAAGGATTGGATATTAGGTTGTTTGATCCCTTGATCTGAAGCCTGAGTCCAAAAATGGAGATCTGTGGAGACTGGTTCTTCCATGTGCAGTGGAAACCTGCTGCCAGGTGTATATTGTAAACAGTATCCACCAGCTACTCAAAGATTATTTAAATTCTTCATACAGAAGTTATTTACTGTGACTTAACTTTAAAGTCGAGCGTTTCCTGTTCATTAGTGTGGGATGTTTTTCAAGCATGTCGTCTGTAATGATTAATCAGATCTCTTAGTTCCTCTGTAGTGGTTTAGAGTGAATCATGTTTTTCAGTCTCAATATAAAGTCTGTCCAAATGGTGTTGAGTTCCTCTTCTGCTGTAGAAATAGATTCAAGATGTTTTAAATACAAATCTGTATAATTAGGCATTTTCCTTCAGAACTGAAATGTTTAATGAGAGAAATTTGCCAGTCCAGAGAGGAATAATTCTTTGCTTCGTGTCAATAGCACTGTCTTTAGCCTCTGTAAATGAGATTTTCAAATGTATCAAGTTATTACTCTGATTGGAGTGGTACAAACAAACCTTCAGCAGAGTCACAGGGTAATCTGTCCAACATCAGCAAATTGGGACTCAGTACAGCAGTCTTAGGGCAGTAGCTCTTGAAAAGTTACCATTGCAAAGGGTAGAACTGAGAAGAGCATTGTGCTTACCTGGCATGCTGCTGCCTTGGACAGGAAATGAGAATTATTCTTAGTATGAATTAATATCAGTGTGCTACTCAGGCAAACATATCCTCCTTCTCATCAGGCCTGGTAAGCTTGCCCAGTGCTATGCTAATGTGGATTCACTGTTTGCTAAACTGGGCAAACAAGCCTGGAAGTCTGCATGGCAGTGGCTTACAGTATTGGCCAAACACTGAATTTCTTTTGCAGTAATTGGGAATTTGACAGACAGCTTTTGTTTCAGTCACTGAGATTTCTTTAGCATTGAAAAATTCTCATTGGTGTAGAGAGCCATGAATAATTACTTCAAATTTAAAAGTTTGAAGAGTTTTTGAAGTTGCAAGGGTTTTGTGTTTGAGTCTCCAGTATGATTCTTAGTGATAATGATTTTGTAGATCCTATCTAATTTGCCATTTTACTTTTAATGATTATTGCTTAAGATTGTAACCTTCAAAGCATAGTTGAAGTTCTGCATTTCTTGCTGCTTTTACAAAATAAGCTAGAGGCAAGGTCTTGAATAGTTAGAGCTTACTGGAGTTATTCCTGGCAGTTGCTGTGCCTGACATGCAAAGGATTGGCATTTTAGAACAGAACATCCCCACTGAAAGAGCAGAGGGAAGAAAAAAGTTCAATAGTCTTAATGTTAAATTAGCTTCCAACATAGACACAGTCCTTAAAGAGGGCATTGCTGGGAAAAGCAAGATAGGATTTGATTATTTGTAGTCATTTTCTGGATGAAAACCATTTATGCATAAGCAACATACCTTTGAACAAGATGATTTTCTCCACCATTCAAGTTGTTGAAGCCATCTTACTGTTGGATATCCAGTATGCTATCTGTAAACATAATTTCCTTTGGGGTCCTTGTGCACAACCTCTACGTGAGGTAGATGCATTTTTTTAAGGTCATTAAATCTTCTTTAATAAAGGATGGATATACATCAAAAACAGTGAAAAGAAAGTGTTTCTCATTTGTTTGCTACATGATGTAGGGAGGGCTGCCCCATAAATACCAAGGAGGAGGACTCTTGTCTATTGTCAGTAGGACCTGAAAAGGCTCGTTCTGGTGTCAGGTATCAGAACAAAGGAACTGGAAGGTCATTGCAAAGAGTTCTTGCTGAAGAGTATACTTCAAAAGTTCAGATACAATATCTTGATTATGAAGTTTAAGGGGATATTTTCTCAGGCCTATGATATCAGTCTGTACCTTTCTGTTTCCAAAACCAGTGGAATACTGTTCTCTTTCCAATCTTTTAAAGTCCTACTTTATTATTATCATCCTTCCTGATCATTAATTTAATTTCTGTTTGAATTTGCATTAAATACTAGGTATATACATATGTATGTGTGTAATTATGGTAACTTATAAATAAATTACATGATGCTGGCTTGCTGTCTCAAAGGAGTACAAATATCTTGCCTTAGTTGTTGCAGGTATTTCCTATAATGACAGTTATCTCCTAAGCTTTTCCCATGTCACTTGGCCTAAGAAATAGTGCACATAAGATACTTTGATCCCAAGGTAAACCAGCAGGTTTAGATGAGTTCTTATCCTCACTATCAGAGCCTTTCTCTTGGCTTTCTTTTGTGATCAGTGTGGGGACTTTCCATTTTCCATTGCAGACTGTTACTGGGTGGAAGTTTTTTTTTACTCTCATTTTACTCTTGTTTTTCAGAATAGATGTGTTCTGCAGGATTTTTCTTGCCCAGTAATTAGCCTTTGAATTAGCATAGATTGTGTTGTATGCTGTTAAGAGATCAGAATGGTGCAGAGGTCTCTTAGAAGGAGGGCTTTGCATATTCCAGCTAGATTACCTTACTTCATGAAGCTCTTCAACTTAACACCAGGAAAATGTGTTGGCTTGCTCCAAGAAGAGGTGCTAACATTAAACATACAACCTGAAAAGCACATCTTTCCCTGTCGGCAAGACAATGCAATTAGTGGGACAATATCTGTTTTACATCAGAGGTTGTCATTTTTGCACTGGCCTTTGCAATGAAAAGGGCAGAAACCCCAGCTTTTCTGAACAAAAGTGTCAGTGGCCTGAATGTAATGTGCTGGATTTAAACTGTGGTGGAGATGTGCATACCTTACCTAGTGTGGTGTGTGATCTTTCACTGGAGCATAAACAGAGCCTGTATTGTACTGTTTTCTTTCTTGGCATATTTTCTTATTTGTGTCCTCAAACATTACAGATGATGAAACTGTAAGACGAGGCAGTGCCCCTGTTCCAGCCCACTCTGTGAGCACAGGCTGGGTTACATAATGTGCTCCACAGCACTGTACTCTCATTATGGAAAATCCATTGTTTTCTCATACTGCTTTTTGTTTTTTCAGAAATAGTTTCAGAATTATTTATCATTTTTCTTACCAGCAACTGCATTCTGATTAAAAGCTGGGGTTTTCTTCTGCCATACATATCAGGTAAATGTTTATAAATCATATAATTGGCATTTGGGAAGGATAAAGCCAATGGCAAATATTTTCAATGATATATTACTAGTTTGGGAGTTTTTATGTTTGGTTTTTTTGGTGGTTGTCGTTGTTGGGATTTTATGTGTTTATTTTTTTTTTTTAGTATAGCAGAGTTCTGAATGCTCTAGAGGTTAATGGATTAGTATTTTTTAATTTTAGTGAATTTTTTTTGCTCTCTCCCCCACAGAGATCTAGCATGCTAACAAATACTCTTGGCCCTAAAAGTTGCCCTTGTTTTATTTCTGAGTTAAAGGAAGGAAAATAGCTCCAAAATGCCTCAGCTGCACTGTGAGATCCAGTTGCTTTTACCAAAGGGTACAGAAAAGCTCTTTATTCCTTCTATGTATTGGGCAAGAATTCAGTAACCTTTATCAGTAATAAATGGGACCAGTTCTTGATGTTGGAACTTTTTCATGAAAGGGAGCAGCAGCTCCCAAAAGCTGCTTAGTTATTCAGGTCCTTATCCAGTATCCAAATGAATGCTTGAGTTTGCTCATGAGAAATCCTGGCCTTAATAATTCAGCCAGAAACATTTATGTGTTGTGTAAAAATGTCTACAGAGCATGTAAAAATATAGAATCATGTAAAAACCTGGGTTTAGCTTTTCTCACAAGCTGTGCTTGTTCCGTACACAAGTTCTAGGACCTGACCAGCAGAATTATGATAGCAATATTACAAAACCTGCATGGAGCATCAAGGTTGAAGGGTATGAGAAGATGAGTATTTCCAAAAAACCACTCTGACTCAGTACTTTCAAAAAAGAATAATTGGAGATAAATGGTTTTGAGCTGAATTACTTGGAAGTGGAAAAATACAGAGATGTTTAGTTGTTTCGAAATCTGCTTCTTGAAATTCTTGACAGCAAGTCAAAAAGTCTTCTAAAATCTTCTTGCTGTGAACCTCTTTAGTTGAGACAAATAAAGATGCAATGTCCACCAGAACTCCTCAAGCACTCTCACTGTGAACAAGACATGCTCGAGTACTGAATCTCACTTTTTAAACATCTTAACCACATCAAAATAACTTGTTGGGGTTTTTTTACTGTACGTACTTAAATGAGAATTTTTTCCTCCCATGTTCTGAATGAGACATTAGCTGGCTGTAAGGTCCAGCAATCATGATCTTGAGTTTGAGGCTTAATAGCTGTTCCTTGCTCTAAATGTGACTCACTCTCTTTTGTGTGTCTTTCTTTTGGGGCCTCTTTTAAGAGGAACAGGGCTTCAAACAATTACACCTGAATGGTGTTTTGTACTTCTTTGTTGTGATGTAAGACAGTATCTGAAGCTCACTCTTTTAATGAAAGGTGTCTGGAATGGTGTTATTAAGCAATATAAATTGTTCTGAACTTCGGGTTCCTTTTTTTACCCATCTTGTTTTTTTAGTGTAGTAACAACTTATATTTCTCACTTGGCTGTGTTTCTGTGGACATCAAAGTTTGGGATTCAGTAAAAGTTAAGCCAGCGTATTTTCTCCTGTCCTCCTCCTGTCAAGTTGTTCTACTCTGTGCCAAAGTTAAAGACTAGATTATCTTTTAGACAAGAGTAGTTTGGCATCTGATGTTTATAGTTTTTATAAAAGGTATTTCCTAGTGTTATTTAAAAAAACTAGAAAGATACAAATGAGCTATCTTACTTGTTTCTGAAAGGAATTTTTAATAAGAAGTGGTTGAATGTAAGTGAATGTTCCAATACAACATGTCACTATCATATATATATATGTATAAAATGATATTTTTCCTGTGCAAACTTAATTTTAAGGGATTCCCACCAGATTATTTTCAGTGTTCGGGCATTTTAGAAATTATCCAAACCTTTAATGTGCTTTTTGTTTGTAAGTTTTTATATTGTGTATGAATTGTATGCAGTGCTTCAGGATAGAGATTTTTATCAGTTTTAGGTTTATTATTTGAATAGAAACATTAGCTGAATAGGAAGTAAATTATTTTCTGGGATTTTAGTGCTGTTCTGTGAACTTGAGCTTAAATTTAGTTGCAAAAATTCCATTTTAAAAATGCCCAGAGGCATCATGCTAAATGAGGATGCTTTTGGAACTGCAAGTATGTCCATACAGCAAAGCCATGCCATGTGAATTCTTCCCTGCCTCCTTCTTGATAGGGATTCTCATTTGTATGCATGCAATGTGGAATGGTGTGGAAACCGATAATGTCATTCTGTTCTTCTCTAGATAAAGGTAAAACTCAAATGTTTGACCTTTTTCTGTAAATAAATATTCCCTGGGTTTCATGTCAGGAAAGAAACTTGCTTGCCTGGGATGGTCCAGTAGTCAGAAAAGTAAAGGACACTTGTTTGGTTATGAAATGCATTATAGTTGGGAATTGTTTTTATAGATTCTGAAACTCCAATTTGGCATAAGTGATTGTTTTTTCCTCTGTCAGGTTTTCACCATGACAGATAACTTACTGTCCAGGGGAAGGTGGGCTCCAGACCAAGGTTCCCTGTGTTGCTCTATTTCATTCATGTCTCGTGGTGGAAATGTGAATCTATCTCGTTAGTTTTTATAGCCAAATTTCTTAGCCAATCATGACTGCCATAAGTAACGAAATCAAAATATATCAGACTTTTCACAGCTGTAGTTTTGAATGCCACTCAGCGTGGGTTTCTCCCCTTTTGCTTGTCCCGTTCACCCAGACTCAAGTTAAACTTCTGTCTTGTTTCTGAAATATGCCCATATACAAGATCTGGCCATTTGCAGTTGCTGAGGGATTTTGATGTTTGGAAAATCAGATTTTGGAGTCGTAAGTTAGTGTCTCCTTTGCAGTTACATAGCTAGTAGTCATTTCTTGTAATATGCTACAAGTATGGTGCTTCATGTTTGTTTTTTGGGTCAGTGTAGTTCTACTTAAAATTATCTTATCATGGGATTTTCTTTTTTATTATTGTTCCTTGTGACAATTTAGGAAACTGTTAGCCTGTGCTGTCAAGGAACTCAGGTGTTTAGAATGACTTATGTTCAGGCAAACTCTTATAAAATGGTACTCTGGTAACATTTTTCCAGGCTACTTTGTAGTTCTTTTCTGACTTATCTTTTTTTTTAATTCTGACCTACAGCTGCTGTCCAGTTTTTTTAAGGCCTCCACAAACTCACAGTGCCACAAATGGTAGTCATGAGTAAATGATGTTGTGGTTTATTCCATGGTGTGCCAGTTTTTATTGTTGTTGTTGTTACTATTGCCATTATCATTTTTAGCAGCTAGAAACAATAAAGAGCATGCACTATTAAACTGGTACTGAAGATCTTAACCAGAAACAACAGTGGGGTTTGGCAGATTATGGCTGATGTGACCCTTGTTGCTAAAACCACTTCTTTTCTCCTACAAGATAAGGTCTCTCGAGTCAATGGTCACTCTGTCTTCATGAGCAAGAGGGCAAAGATTCCTCCCTGCTTCTTTGTGATTGTTTGGAGGTCTAGATTAGCTCTGCCCTCCTAATAGATAGCATGAAAAGGACATGTCCTGAAATTGAATGAGTAGTGATAAGGTCTCACTAGTGAAAGTTTAATACTGGCCTTTCAAAAATGTTTCTTGCAAATGCAATAGAAGCGTTCGTACAAATAGGAGCATGACAATTTCTTCTAGAAATTAATGCAGTCAGTATGACAAATCCAATAATTTCAATTGAAATGGAACTATTATCTGGCTTCAAAGGATGCTTTGTGGTTAGCCATGTACTATGTACTGGTTTTGTGGTTACTGTCATGTTTCTTCATATTTTAAGCATGCAGGAGACTATTAGTGCAACATTAGCTCACTCTCTATATTGAATATGCATCTTAATTTTGAAATATGGGGAGAAAATAGAGGTCTGCTTCCAAAAATTATGTCAAATGAAATTAGTTAGAAATTTGTTGATTTTTGGCAATGCAAAGTTCTGGGAATTGACTTTAAAATACAATAAAAAATTCAAAGAAATAGCAGATGAATTACAGTTAAGGTAGGGTAGGGATACAGCATTAATTTCTCACATATTTATGAGTCTTAAAACTCTAGTACTTAATCTTTTTCTTCTAGTTTCAGTTCACTAATTTTCAAATGCTAGCTATGTGTTTTTAAGACACTGTTGGGATTGAACATACTTCCAAAGAGTTAGTCCTCATTTCTGGAATCAAGTACCTAAACTAAACCTCTAAGAAATTTAAAGTTGGAATGTAAAGACCAAATATTTACATGTGTTTTTTGTTTTTTTCTTGTTTTGTTGGGTTTTTATATAGGAACAAAAAATTTAGTTAGAGTAGGCAGTTATTCCACTGGAGGAAATGATTATTCTAAAAGTTATAGCAAAATTTGTAACTAAAATTTGTTGTTCTAATGACTCCCAAGAGTAGCACTGGGACTTCACACTGTGATACTGGACACTGTCAAAGAATTGGAAATACTTTCAATCATTTCTTAGACATTTTCTGTGAACTCAGGAGTTATATATCATCCTGGTAGAACAGTCCTGTCTCTCTAAACCAACTGAAAAATACACTAAGAGTTCTATTTAAACACAGTTTCACTTAAAAGGAATATCTGTTAAAGCTGCTGCACAGGATATGTTGGAATGAAAACTTGTTCAAGATTTGCAGTCATGTATTTAGGGTTTATTTCTACCAGGAGCACTAGATTTCTACCAGATGGCACTAGAAGCAGACAGATGACAAATCATACAGCACAAAACACCTATTAAATGATATTTTGTAAGCGTGGTCATGAAATAATGAGAGTATATTAACAGTGTTCTTGCAGAATTCGGTTTTGAAGAGCAGATAGCTAAAGAGGAGTTTTTATGAAGGGGGAAGTTGCATTCAGACTATTTAAAAAATGCTTTAATTCAAAGATTCCAGATCAGTAGATGTTGAACTATTTGAAGGGCAAATTGAAGTTATATTCTAATGTACCCTTGGGGGAGTCGTGGACTGGATATGGCATGGATATGCATGGGATAAGAGATTTGCCTTTAAGGCATCTAGCTCCTTAAAACTCTCTGTAGTTGTATGTGGTTACTCTAAATCAATTACTGAGATAGAACCCAAACCAGGAATAAATTGTTTTATCTCAAAGGATATTTTAAAAGAGGTAAGTTTGAAATCTGGGTTTTTAAATTAGCATAGATTTGTCCATTGGAGAAGTTTTGATCCATGAAATAAGCAATGAAGCAATTAAAACATCTGGTTTAGGTCAAAAGGAACAAAAGTAGCATTACCATTGTTCTAGGTCAGAGTTTCTGAAGAGGCTCACAGTACCACTATCCATGTCACTTTATTCCAAATTTGGTTTTGGCAGGGTCATAAGGGTACCTATGCATTTCTCATGTTGCCATCTTATGCAAACTCCTGTAGATTAAATGCTTGGGAAACTTGATAAATGGAAGTACTGGGAATAGCAGGATTATATATTTTTCACATAATGCAACCCAAAGGCACATATTGATACGATGCTGGTGCTTTTGTGACACAGAACTATCATTCTGAAAACTGATTCCTTAAAACTGAGCTCTTTTATTGCTTTCTAGTTTAATGACAGTACTGACCAACATCTGGAATTAAACTTGGAATTAAATTTGGAATATAAATTCCTTTGTTGTTTCCACTGGAAACAAGTTTTTAAAAGTGGAAAGTTCTCTTTCAACTGTGTAAAACCTGCTTAATACAATTAATACAATGTCCTTACTACCTAAACAGCTGATTTACAGTTGTCACAGGCCCATTTGCTTTGCAGATTTTTGAATTGGAAAATGAGGGTGCCACAACTCTTGCTTTTCTGTGTTGTCAAATACTGCTGCAACACTGCAATACTTGGAATGAAATGGTACCAACAGTGTTAGATTTTACATTCTGTATAACAGTGACTATTATGTACAAAATCCCTTCTCCAGTGAAATTTTTCTTTTAATGCCATTTAAATTTATGGAATTAAAGGAAGAATATTAGGGCCAGTATTTATTTATTATGACAATACCAGTGCTGTAAGATGTCGGCTTCCAAAGTTCCTTTTTAAGGCTGAAAGCTTTCTTAGTGTTTTTTAAAATAGTCCTTGAAATGCAGTATTATGTATTTGCAGATGAAATTTGTCCATCAAATGAAGGAAGTAATCAAATTATTACTTTCTTAATAAAAAGTAGTCAATCTGTTCAGCAGTACTTTAGTAGCATTTAAAATACAGAATTCTCTTACATTTTATTCAGATTTCATTTATTAAAATGCATTCATTAAATGTAAGTCTTCAGATGAAGCAAAATGAGAATTTTCCTTTAGTAGAAGTAAAAACTTCTTCATGAGAGGTTGCTGAATGCAGCATTTCTGCTTTTTTTAACAAGTTCTGAAAATCAGGTTTTTAAATACTAAACAAAAAGCTTTTGCACAGAGATGTTAAATTTAAAAAAAACAAAAGTCTGGAAGCATCAGAAAAATGCCAGCTGTGAACCTAGAGGGGAAAGAAAGGCCAGGGCTTCTGTCAAAGCCCCCTCAGCATGTGGAATATTTGTGGTCAGTAGATACCCTGGGGCTTGGGATTGTTGAAATTCCAATCTCTGGAGCTGACCCAGAAAGTGCCAAGCCCTGAGTGTCCCAGCAGTGCTGCCCTGGTGCTGCAGAGAGCAGGGACATCTCCAGCCTCCTGTCCAGGTGTGCTCCCAGTTTGTGCTCTCTGCTGCAGAACTGCGAGTGGGGCTTCGAGTGTTGGCAATTTGTCAGCTTGAGAGCAGCAAAACTGAAATATTTGCATGGCTGGAAACTCACAGCTTGGAGACAGGAGTGGTGGAGTGGAAATGCTGCTTGTGTTTCAGCTGCTTTTATGTTTGTATCTCAGTGGTTTCAGGATGCGTTTTCATTAATAGAGGTTGGATTTTTTTGAGAAGTACGGCTGAAATTCATCAGAAGTTTGGACTGTGGATGTTTCTGGGAAATGTGTTTGTGGCTTGGTGATTAGTGTATTTCTAGATAAACACCTCCCTTCTGTCCACTGTTTTATTGAAAGATTTTTGATTCATTCTGTCACATTGGTTACTGGTATGACTTCTTTCACTGAGATGTTAAAAAAAAACCCAAAAGAAAACAGTCACCAACAACACAAGTGTGATAAAGATTTTTATTATAATGAGTTTTGCCCTTTGAGAGGGGAATGCAGTTTTTCTCATGTTCCTGTGTAAATGCTGTCTCTGCAGAAGAATGTGCTCATGACCCATTTTATTTTTTCTAATTCTATGATGAAATTGCAGGCAGTGTACTACCATTCTTATGTGTTCCCTAATCTCTAGTTTATAGGCTCTTTAGTATTATCAAAAAGGCTGCCTAATAGGAACTCTTACTGGAGGAATGACAATACATTTTTATTGCTGGCTGGTCTTTACTGTCTTTCAGCTATGTTGTTGGGTTTAATATTTGTATTGTGCTTCTAGTATTTTTCTTTTTCCTTTCCTTTTTTGTTGTTGGGGTTTTTTTGGTTGTTTTATTTTTGGGGGGTGAGGATGGCATGGTTTGAATTTTCTCCCTTTTTTTAAGTTTTTTTTTCCAAGATAGCAAGTCCTTGGTGCCTAGGGGCCTGTCTTTTTTTACCCTAGATGTGTAAGCTGCATTTGAGACATCCTGGCAAGAAATTCTGAGATACTATGTTGTGTTAGTGATAAGTGTAGCATTGATTCCTTAGGGTGCATCAGTGTCAGATTTGCACTGCTCAATTTGGAATTTCTTATGTGTAATTCAGAAATTTTGTTAGGAAACATTGCTAATATGGTGAACTGTGTAGCTTTGACTTCTTCTGGGCAGAGACTAGGCAGGGAGTAGGTGATGTTTTTTAAGAGGGGGTGGTTTGAATGCTCTGAATTCTGAAGTTGTCTTTTGTGTTTCAGAACTTCTTGGGTCTCAGCTCCAGTTTTGCTATAAGATCTTTCCTGCCATGAACTCTAATTTTATTCCTGCGTGATGCTAGCTCTCAAGTCAGGATTCACTAAACAAGGTTATTTTAGTAAGGGAGAAGAATGCTCTTCTCAATTAAATGTTAAAAAAAACCAAA
The DNA here is from genome assembly GCA_013397295.1 of Polioptila caerulea. Classification (NCBI taxonomy): domain Eukaryota; kingdom Metazoa; phylum Chordata; class Aves; order Passeriformes; family Certhiidae; genus Polioptila; species Polioptila caerulea. Next base: position 4,866,885 of record VYXF01010446.1, read on the forward strand.
AAAACTGTTAATTTTATGATAGTCGTGACATAACAGTTGAATTAATAGAAATGTCTTGCCACTTAAATTTTCTTACTGCATATAATCTTGATCCCTCACCCCTGGTGTATTTGAAACTCTGCTAAAAGGATCTAGATATCCAAGAAGAGCTTAGGCTAGAACCAAGATGCTGACTGATTATCTGTCTTTCCTGATTTCTCACCAGCCTTCCCTCAGAGAGCAAACTGGTTGGTTCTTGTTCATTATTATCACTCACTGTGATGTGATCTTATTTGTCTCATTAAGCTATAAACTGGTGCAGGGAAATTGGCACTGATCCTGAAAGAGTGATGAGAAATTTTCTGTTAATCTTTCAAAAGAGAATCTTCATTGGTATATATTGTGGATGAATAAATAAGATCTCTTACTGGTACCTTCAGAAGGACCTTAGATCAGCTGCGTGTTATTTGCAGAGTGGGATTTTGCAAAATAAATTTCACCTCTGTCTTCTTTTTGCTTATTTACAGTAAATGAAACAGTTGAAATTGGGTTCCACTATTTTTAACCTTACACACTCTAGGTTCTTCTCTATTTTTGATTAAAATAATAACTTCTGAAATTGCTTTAAACTTCCCACAGAAAATGTTTGTCACTAATGGTTGCATATGACAATAATACACCGATTTTAGCTGTGTAGGACAGAGTCAAGTTCTTGTCTATGGAGATAAGGGAATGGTGATTTATAACTGGTGGGTTAAAGATGTGATAAGTGTCCTGTGTGTGTTAGGAAAACAGTGGTTAACTCTGTAGGTGTTTAGAGCTCCTTAGGGAGAAGCATGCTTGTCTTAGTTAATGTGACTGATGTCTTTAGAGTAATTACGGGTTTTTAAAAATATATAATGTACAATATTTGAAAGATGAACTTTTATGCAGTGTTTTTTCATAACATACAAAATGCTAAACCATATTTTTTTTTTTATTTTAAATAAAACCTTTTTTCCCCCCTCTTACCACAGGATAATGAGAAAAGGACCCCTTTACATGCTGCTGCCTATCTGGGAGATGCAGAAATTATTGAACTACTTATTTTATCTGGTATGTTCTGTTCCTGTTAATGGAAAACAAATAACTCTGTACATATCCAAAAAAGTATTTATGTACATCTTAGTCTATGTAGCTTTTATTGAGATAATTAATGTACTAAGAATTAAAGATGCTTATACTGAAATTTTAGTTTCCAGACTTATTAATGTTACAATACTGTGTAGTTCTGTTGTTCTGTTCTAAAATATTTCTTTGTAGAAGGGTTTCTCAGTTATAGCTATTTTTATTTGTAGCTTGAACAACTTTCAATAGTTCACCACTAGTTTAAAGAAGTAATAATGTATGTGGCACAGGTCGGTGTTAGCAGCATTGCTTTCATTCTGAGATGCCCTTCAGAAGAGCAATTACATTTTAGCATAAAGAAACCATCCAGAGTTGGTTGTATTATTTTAAGTATCTTTGCCTGTTGTCTTAAATGCACAGAATATAATTAGAACCAGCTGAAAATGTGAAAATCTCATCTTTTTTTTTTTTTTCCTATTTATTTGTACTAAGAAAAAATTCCAAGTTCTGTAAAACAGTATACTTTGGGTTGTTTTTGGGTTTTTTTAAAGGGTAGAAAACCAAGAAACTAAACCAAAAACCTGAAGAGCATCATGACTGAAGGACTGAATTGACTGTCTTTGATCTTGGAGAGATGTACCCATCAAGTAGCTTGAGGCTGAATTTATAACACAGAGCTTCAAGCTTACATAGAAAGATGAAAACTTGTAGCAGTCCCACAGAACTACTTTAATCTCCAGTCTACTTAATTGCATGCCTTACCTATGCAAAGCTGACTACTTCCACCACCACCACCCCCCATCAACCCTTCCTAGCAAATTCTGTTCAAGGAAATGCCACTTTTAGCATTATAGGAGTCACATCCAGACCTTTAGCTGAATTTGCTAGGCATAGTTTAATTTGTTATAATTTTAGTATGATGTAATATTTTCATTATATATATTAATTGTACTCTCTCTACATAAGTATATATCATGTGATGTGATATTAATTAATATATCTATTGTATGGACATATTCTATAGTGACACTTTGTCCAGAAAAGTTCACTTTTGGAAAGGTGCAAGGTTTGAAAATCTAAAAAGGTGCTGTTTTTCCCTATCAAGAAGGCAAGTTCTGGTGGCTGTTGAAAATGTATAGTGACCCCTTTCCATCAGCTAACAATGTTACAAACTTTGCAAAGTCAGCTACTTCTGAGAGGGAATCTTCTGTCTGGTTTAGAAGATCACAGTCCATTTACCAGAACAGTGGCAGAACAAAATACCCTATTCTTGGGCAGAGGAGGGGAGTTCTAGCTCGATGGGAATGAAACAAGATCCTGACTGGGGGCAAGCAGTAGGAGAAGAAATATTAGTCCTGCTGTTTGGGCACATAGCCTGGGGTTAAGCATAAGGAAAAATGGAGAACAAGGAAGGGAGGTAAGAATTAGGACTGTACAAATAGTCCAAAGCTGAGCAGTTGCATGGAGGAGAGGTTGTGGGTGCTGCAGTTTCTGCAGATTGTTCAGGGATGATGTGAGGCATTGCTATGTCCCAGGTAACATTCATTTAATGAAAACCAAGATTTGCTTACAACAAGACAATACATTAGATAGTTGCAAATCAAAAGCCTTTTGAGTTGCAAATCACAGCCTCACAAGGCTGTGGCTATGTGAGTCCAGCCTTGCTGTGCTGTGGGCTGCAGTGCCATGTTGTGCCTTGCTGTCCTGAAAGTCCCAGGGAGAGGCTGCTCTGGGAGTGAGCTGGGGTGGTGCAGTGAGGGTGCACAGGTAGGTGTGGGTCATTGACACGTTTGTAAGTGAGTGAAGAGGGGCATCAATTACAGGGTCAGGCTGCTGAGTTGTAAGGCTGTGCTGTTCCTGGGCACAAATCTCTATATTCCCTGCCTACACACAATAGTTTTAGGCGAGCCTCTTAAATCTTTTATAAGTATTCACCAATTTAGTCTTCCTCATTTCTGGATGCTGGACTTTGTGATTGGTGAAGTATGAGCACTCAGCTATATCAGAAATGCTGAGCCAGCTGCTTCTCAGAGAAATCAGGTCTAGGTGTCTCAAAATGCACAAGCTATAATTTGTCTTTTAGCTCTCTTAATTGAAAGGTGGGGAACAGAGGTTAAGTGTATTTATCCTCTCCATTTCATAAAGATAGAGAAAATTCATCTGTTGTGTTTCAGCTGGAAATCAAATCTCTCCTTCGAGACAGATGTATAATGTTACATTTTGTCATAATAGATGAGCATTAGGGAGGAAATACAGAACATCTGTTACCACAGCAAGGCTTGAAAACTGTTTGTTGTGTTGCAAGACCTCTTAAAATCAAGGGAAGTGCTTTGTTGAATAAATAGCATTTCTGTGCAACCATCTCCTCTGTGCAGTAAATTTGCATGTAAAAATTGGGTATGTGACTTTAACTGACCTATTGTAACATACCTGCACAAGGGATTGAATTAAGTGTAGACTACTTTCATCCTAACATTTCTCACCTTGTGAAAACTTGTCTTTGCAACTTACAATGTCCTCTTACATAGCTTTGCTGGAATGTTACTAGGAACCACTTTACTGTTTTCCTGCTGTGCAAACTATTCTACAAAGACTTTGGTTTGATGTTTTTATTCTTTCCTCAAACTGGACTTCGGAATTACTGAAATTAGTATTAATCTTTCCACTATTTGGTGGCTCTTACTTCATTCTTTCTCGTTATTCTCTATTCTCAAAGTGTTATTATGCGCTACTTACACATAGGCTTTTTAAAATTTGATTAGAATATCTTTTTCATCCTGCTTCAGGGGATCCACATTGCTTTCAAATATGTATTGTGGATCACATATTGCAGTCACAATGTCTTTCTATTACTTTGCTACAGACCTAAGTAACCCATATTGCACATCCTGAAGATATCACTGATTCAGACTTTTTGCGGACTTTTTGGAGCAAGTTTTCCGTCTCAAGAGCATTCTTAATTAGTTGTTGAATTCTTGAGATATTTTTTTACTAAATCTCAAGGTTGCTCCGTGACCTTTCCCGTTGTCTTTCACCTGGACAAGGAATGGAAGGTGACGGTTTGGGTACAGGCTCCAAGCATCAAAGAAAATTGCTTTCCTGACTCCATTTTGGAGCTGGACATTAAATTGCCTTTTGTTTTTATTTTGAGGCACTCAGCAGTAATAAACTTGTTCCCTGAGGATGTGAATGTCTTAGCAACAGTTTTTTTCATACCACTGTGGTCTATGGGAGTCTACATTTTCAAATAATCTCTCATTTTTGGATTGTAGCTTGATAAGCAATTAGCATTCCAAGGTTTGTTGTGTGGGGAGGTGACTGGTAAATAAAGAGGAGGCATAAAGATTATTTATAGCATCCAGAAGCATAGAACAGAAGTTTGTATTTTAGTCACTTGAGAATCATGATTTTAGAAGCATTTTCCTTTTTGTATCGCTCTTGGAAGAGTAGTAACACTCAGCACATTAGTATTTTATGACCAAGTAGGTCCTTTGTAGGAGTTCTGCATCCTGGTGCACAAATACCTCTGTCTATTTTGCATAATTGCACTAAGAGTGCAAATGCTGTGTAAGAGTGTAATTAAGTCCTGCCTACTGAAAAGTTGAAAAGTATAATAGTTAAGCCTTAAATAACCGAATGCCTAGCTTTTTGTTCTTTCCAAGAAGTCCTGATTAAAAAAATCAAACCCTTTAAGTCCTGCCTATGAACTGTTCTGGAGAGGCATCTTGCTTTTTAAAAAAGTCATGTCTTTCCAGCTGTCCTATGATTTTTAATCCCATCAGAGTCTACTGTGCTAGGAAGTGTCATGTGAAAAGCGGTGCAGATTGGTTGACAGAATGTATTCTTTTGATTACTAACTTTTTCCATTTATTTTTAAAAAATACCATGGAGATAATTATTGCTTTCACTAAAATCAATGTAATTCACAGAAATCAACATTTAAATTGTCTGTGGTTTTCTTCTGAATAGATTTAGTTACTATATTGCATTGATACTTAAAGACTAACACAACACATTGCTGTCTGCTTAACCCAACATTTCCTCTGCATGAAGCTCACTGTTACATGAGTGTGGTCAAACTCAATCTCATTAAGGTTTGGCAGCCCATGAGTTTTTATTTCCTCTGGGTCAGCTGGAAAATGTAAGAACCATGCTGATGCTGGAAAATTGCTACTGTAGTAATAACAGATTTTGGACGATAGTAAAGACCCTTCAGTGTTTCACCCTCTACCTGTGTTTCTTTCCTCTAATTATGAATCCCTGTGAGTATTAGAAATCCATGCCATGGCAGTCACACAGCTCAGCTGCTGAGGGGCTCTTGCTGCCTCAGTCCCAGGCGAATGAAGCTGCCTTTGTTTGGATTGCAGATGTGCCCACACGCTGCAGGCGTTTCACAGGGCCCCTCTGACACTGACTCTGTCTTTCGGCCGCTTCCTCTGCTTTTGACAGTGATGTTGGCTGATGTTTTTCTTTTCCAAGCTGGCCTAACTTCCCCCTGGCAGCACTAAAAGTCAGTTGCTGTGAAGAAAGTACCTCTGATGTTCTTTGAGAGAATAAATTGAGCTGACTCAGGAAAAGATAGAACTGTTCAGTAGCTTGAGTCAGAGAACCTCGTGTTGTTCACTGAAGCTCAAAGGGGTAGTGGCTGAGATGTGACAGACACTGAAATTCTGAAAGGAAATTGGCTTATATTGACAAATCAGTAAAGTCCTAGAGGGATGGCTTTGACTTGATTGTGGTTTTCCTCTTTTTTTCTGGCCAGTGTATCTTCATGTGTATTTGTTTTGTGGTTTCAGATTTGGGAGTGGTTTTGTTTGTTTCTTGAGGAAAAAAAAAACAAAACCTGTTCTTGAAGTCTCATTCTTTCTGGACAAAAGATTCCAAACCTGTTCCTCTTGGATTTTTTCACTATTCTATAAATCTTCTGCTATGCATTTAGCCTTTAAATAGCAAGAAGCTTTCTCTCCATAAGGTCTTACTCATTATTTTTTTGCAGCAATGATTTTCCAAGTATCCAAGTTTTCAATAGGAAATTACACTCAATTTATATTATTGATTATTCCAATTAATATCTCAAATCTTCTTATACTTTAAAAACTTCTGTATCTCCTCCTGACTGTTCACATATTTTTCTATCTAAGGAAATGTTTTCATCTCTATCTGTTTATTCCTCAGTACAGTCTGAGAACTTCTGCTTGCCAGTTTAAGTGCTTCCAAGGTCATTGTCTCTAGATAAAAAAGTAGATCATTCAAAAGGAAGAATTTCTGAACCTATTACTAGCTGTTAGGAAAATAATTAGGTAGAATCTAATTACACTAGGACTAGTGGTTACTCTCAGTGATTTATACCTGATATCTTCCTAATTTCTCCAAAGATAAATTTCTAAAATTATTTCAGTATGCTAATTTTTAAGACAAGGTTTGTTACTTTCTTAAATGCACTCTATAAAAGATCTTATTTACATCTTGTACTCCTAAATAGACATTTCAGAGCTTCAAATACCAAACATTGGTTGTCTGTATTGCATAATTGAATGAAAACACTTTTGCTTTCTTTGCTTATGTTATGATATTGCTCAGTCACTAGCACATCTTGTACAATAACAAAGGAAAATACCATCCTTGAGAGTCTAAAAATACAGACTGCAAACAGAGCAGTGGAAGGCAATTGAGTACTTAAGTCAGTACTGTGAACAAAGATGAAAATGTCTTGTCAGTTCTGTTGTATTTCTTAATCTATTTCCAACTAGTGACGCATAAGTAATTCAGCCACTGCATTCATTAGTCTTCTGAGGACATTTCCAAATAGGAAGAGGAGCTGTGGAGGAGTGTCACTGAAAGAGCTTTTGTGAGAGGAACACAGAGGTGGTGTGAGACAGGCCAGTGTAAGAGTTGTGTGGCAGTTTTGGGGTGAAGGAAGAGGTGTGTGGTTGTTCCTTGCACCATTTCCTGTGCAGTCATTCCTTGTCTCTTTCTGAGAGATGGTAGCTGTTACTGGAATGTAAGGGTATAGACACCAAGAAATATGCAGAAACATACGTCCAGTAATTGGTGGACTGGTAGAATTAAACCCTCTGGGAGCATTCTGTAAATCAGTGCACATATTCAATTACAAAATGTGCCTCTTGAAACATAAATTTGCTAGAAGCATCACAGAGCTTTTCAGTAGTTTCTGTACTTTATTTATTAAATAAAACAGGTCTTTCTAATCATCAGTCTTGCGAGTACCACTTGGCAAGATGAGTTGTAAGATTCAGGGACAAGGGCAGAAAATTATGTAATACTTCCCTCTCATTCCCTCCCCTTACCCAACCTTTCACAGACAAAAGTCCTGCTTTTATATTTGCCTAGATGTGTAAACTTACTGGGCTGTACTGGCAAAATCAGTGATGAAAGGGGTGATCTTGTTTAATGTTTTGGCTTAGTGCACCAACATGGAAGGTGCTGTTTTAGGGGAGGGTCATTTACATGATTGTTTTTTAAGTTCAAGTTGAATATTTGTGTTCCAGCATTGTGATTGCTGTCTCTGACAAGCACCCTAATCCTTTTCCTGCAAACTCTATGGCATTAAAAGAATTGAAATATAAGAAATTTTACAATAAACAAATTAGAAGTTCTAATAAACATGTTAAGACCAGGCCCTTGAAGTCTGGAAGATCTGAGGGACAGAGGCAGGGAGGACAGCTGTTTGTTAGGGTTGTTTTTTGTTGTAGTTTTTTTTTGGTTTTGCACACAGGGAATTAAGATACACTGTACTGTGCTTTGAAAGAGCAAACTGCTCATAGCTGGCATTTGAAATGTGAGAAATGCCCTGGTTAACATGTCAGCAGGTTGAGCTTCACAGGGATATTATTGCATTGGCAGTGCTGTGCAGTAGATCATACACATACATGTGTTCAGATTGTCTTTCAGCCAACTGTGAAGCAATATCTTAAAGCAAAAGTTATTCAGTAGAGATGTAACATATTTTTACATAATGTAACATATATTTGCAGTGGTTTGGAGTAGAGCTTTACCTCAGATGATGAGGGCTGTAAACTCCCTCACTGTTGCATGGTAGGACTGTGAGAGGTTTGAGGGAGCCCATGAAGGGTAGGGTGGAACAGTGACATTTTCCCCAAATCATGTGCTAGGCAGTAGAGAACAGCCTAGAGGAGGGTTATGTCCTCAGATCCAAGGCTGTTTGGAGGAGCTTCTTTATGAAATTTAAATTATTCTCAGCAGCACAGCTTCTTGGAGAAATTTAAGGTCTAAGTATCTCTCTATTAATTTAAAAATATTATTTTGTTTAATGTGTCTAAATCTGAATATCTCCCAGTCCCCACATTAATAATGCAGATGTGTTTCTTGGTAGTACATTTATTCTGATCATTGCTTAAAAACTTTCTTTCAGTATAACAGTTTTGCAACTTCTTTAAGCGTTTTTGTTGTGGAAGGAAAAAACAAGCTTGGTGATTCATTCTTAAGTAAGTCCATCAGAGATTCAGATTTGTAATCAAAAGTCAGCTTTAGCTTTTTCTGTGTTAGAGAATCTACAATTTTTTTGTGCATTTGAAAAGTTCGCTTATTTTAGTATCTGTATTTTACACTGTTTTAATGTGTTAGACCTAGGCATCCTTGTTTCTTTGGGTGGAAGATCCCTTATGGAATGGGAGCAGGTATTTGCTATGTTGATTTTTGTTCTTTTAGGAGGGCCATGTTACTTTTACATATAGCTTCAAATTTCTTTAGACATTTCTCTTGCTAATGCTGATTTTCTTTCTTACATTCACAAATTCATTTCTTTAAGTCTTAGTAAGAGTGATTAACTTATTGTGAAACCCTTTTGTACAGTACCTTTCTGTATTTATTTCTTCTCTCTTCTGATATAGTTTTTAGGCTGTGTGTTAGAAGTACCAGAAATGTCAGTAAAATCTGAACACATAAACACTGCTTGGACTCTAAGAACATGTTCACTTAGAGCTAGAGCTTAGGTAACTGCTGCTTTTTTGGAGTGGAAACATGCATGTCTTCTCTTCTGATGGGCACTTTGCTTTTCCTATCTTGGGCTTCATTTCCTGGATGGATCTGACCTCACCCCAAGTCTTGCAAATGCATTTTCCTCAGGAAAATCAGGATAGTAATTAATGATTTAATAACTCACTCAAGTTCTTTCAAATACTTTAAAGACATTTGTATCCTAAAGTTAGAGATAGAAATCAGACTATGAAAGTCGTTATTCCTTGGTTGTTAGCTGGATGTGAAGTCAGGTGGAGCTTGGAGTATGATTTTGTCTCATCTTCTAAAAACAAGATGTGGCCAACAATTACCTGGAATATAATCAAGAATTACAGATACTTTTGAAGTTACTTTTTAAGTACATTGATTAAAAATAATTACTTCATTATATTTGTGATGTCATTCATCACTTACTGTCTTTTGGGAAGGATTGCTAAAAATCTTCAGGCATTTCTAGTGACTTTTAGAATATTCAGATTCTTTCTTTGCTTGGGTTCTATGCAAGACTTGATAGAGTAGTCTTGATACAGTCTGCTGTGGCACATGATGTGTTGTGGTGCACCCCTGGGTCCTTAGACAGAAGGATGTGACAGAAACAGAGACTTGTGGTATCTCCTAAACTTTTGTTAGACTATGGGGGTTTTCTTCAAATGGGCTTGGACTTTCTTCCCTATTTACTAGTCTTATTTTTCAAAAACTTTTGCACTTAGGAAAATAGGACGACATCCTATTCTGAAATTGAGATAAGGAAAGACAGAAGTCCCTGAATTTGTAGCCAGCAGTTAGACCTCAGTCTCTGTCCAGTGAGTGGAAGACATAGGATCAAACTGGAAGTTTGGATCCTGCATCAGCTTCCATGTTCTGTTCTTATGACTGAAAGGGATGGATTGATTAGAAACTAAAGAGAACTGACTTCAGATATTTGGGTTGCTTAGTATATACAGCCATGATTTTGTACCCGCTGCTGTGTTTCTTGATCAGGTGGGTTGACAGAGATTTCTTTGCTGGTGCAGATCTTAGATCAAAATACCATGTCTCTCAGTTGAATATCCTGACTTGACCAGCACCCCTTTTGGCATCTTGTGTCTTACTGGCCTTCCATCCTTTTCTGTTCTTTGCATAGAAAAAGCAGCAGTTAGTTCTGACATAGCAGTATTGTGTTTAGTTTGAGATGTTAATCAGCTCTGGTCATGGAGCATTAATGTTACTGTGTGATTCTTTACAACAGTATTTCTGAATTCTTTTCTTCAAAAATGTAAGATTTTGTCTAAACTGTCCCTGTAAAATCTCAGAAGTTTTGAAACAAAGATGGCTAAATTTCCAGTCAGGGTATAAATATCCTACAAGGTTCTATATGTGTGTGTATCAGTAAGAAATTAAATTATTAATTTTAATCATTAGGTTTTCTTGTTTGTTGGAGTTCACTGGAAGTTAAGATGTAGTTCAGCTGCTTCCTTCAGGGGAAAGAAGTTCCCAAACTCTTCTTTCCTTTTATTATTAAGAAAAAAGTTAAAATCCAAACCCAGGCTTGTGTCCCTTAGAGATGTTTGTGCAGCTTTATTTCCTGGGGACAGCTGTTCCCTGAGTGTGCTTTCAGACAGGTGTGGCTGTTCATCTCTCTCATGAAGGTCATGAGGTCCTGGGGTGGGCTAGGTGACCTGCTAGAGTGGTGGAGATTTGTTCCCAGAGTAAGTCCTAGTAGAGGAATTGTCCTAATTCTGTATACCTGTCCATCAGAAACAAGGAACCACAAGGAAGCTGTAGACATAGGGAGTTAATGCAGCCTCCTTCTATATTTTCACGGAGAATTTCAACTCTAATGGGAAATTAATGGATTTTTGTTTCTGTGTGAAGGCAAGGAGTTCATCTTTCTTACACAGCAACCTTTTCTGTGGCTTTGTAAGGGCAAAAGATTATAGGGGATGACCTAGTATAAAAATATGAGTGTATTTTGATGTGGAAGAGTATTATGGGTACAGTGTTAAAAGAATTTCCTCAAAGGGTTGACTTCAGCTGGAGAAAAGATTCCTTTTCATTTTTTGCATGAAAAATAGAAAGAAATGCCTAGAACAAGTAAATTCATTTTACTAGAATAAGTAAATACTTCTATCTCTATTCTTGAAAATATTTCAATAATTCTGTAAATATATTTTTAATTTCTCTTGTTTTATTGTTTTTTTTTTTTTGTTACAGGAGCTAGAGTTAATGCCAAAGACAGCAAATGGTTGACTCCTTTACACAGAGCTGTAGCATCTTGTAGTGAGGTATGTCGCTCTTTTTGACTACTTTGTGTTAAAATAAGACATCTCAAATTACCTTCTGTCTGTTGTTCATTTTTTAAAAAGTGAAACTACTCCAAATGTTTGGAATTGCAGCACATCTTTGCATTGCTTTTTTTCTGGCCTTTTGAGGGTATATATATATGTATTTCTATTGCTTAAGCAGTTAGAAAGGAGGAAAACTGTAACTTTGAGTTCTAACCTTTGCTCTCTGTGACTTCCCTAGCAGAGGACTCTGCATGCAGTGTTCTCTAGTCCAGTCTACTTCTCCTAAGGTAACCAGAATGGTTCAGCATGAGGGAAGTACAGATGAATTAAGATTTAGAACAAATTTTACAGCATGGTCTTTGAATTACTTCCCTTTTTTTTTACATGCTTGTGTGTTCAGGCATTGAAAAAGTAAATGGTTCTATTAAAGGCCTGCCAGTGTCTTGGGTTTTTTTAATAGTATAATATTAATTAATAGTATACTTATAATACTATACTAATAGTATACTTATAATAGTATACTTATAATTATACTATTAATTAATAGTATAGAATATCACTTTAAAATATTTAAGTGGAATGTAGACTGTTTCTTGAAGTCTACCAGTAATACAGTTGTGAGAATAATCATAATGCAAGAAATTACTTGGTTATTGTTTCTCTGTGGTGGTTGTCCTAATAAAAAATTTAAATGCCTGTAGAAGATCAAAACAAACAGAGAAATGCTGAGCTTGTTACGTGGAAGGGTTTATGCAAAACTATCTCCTTTGAGATCCTGAATCAAATTAATTCTCATTTCAGTACGTTTCAAATAAAGGTTTTTTATTAGTAAATTTTTGTTTGGGAAGATAGCATTGAATATTTTAGTTTTGACAAGCATTGAACTTCAAGTGTTTGATCCATGAGCTATCTAAACAAGCCTTGTTTCAGTTTTTGCTTTTGAATTCCCTGGATAAATTGCAGTATTTTGTCACTAGCATTAATAGCAAAGTTATGTAGAGATCATGTTATTCAAAAAACCAGTGTTTGAAAATGAATCTTCAAGGGCGCCTTATTCCCAAATGCTATTTGTTCTTGAGATATTTTTAGGCTGTTCCTTTGGGAGCTGACCAAAGCAGCAAATGCTGCATTCTTCAGAGCTGAGGAACAATAAAAGCTCTCCACATCAGTAAAGCTTGCAGAGGCAGAGGAGTGCTGCAAACAAACGGGGTTTAAATGATAACTTGAAGAAATGCAACCATGGTCATGGGGTTTTTTTAAATATGGAAGATATTAAACAAAACATTAATCAAAGGCAAACAAGACTAGTAAACCAGTCAGCCACTTGATAGACACTTGTCAGAACTCTCTATTTATAAACCCAGTGAGTCATGGGAGCCCATATACAGGGCTGATACATGTAGGCACTGTTTTCTAGCTGGCAGACCCATATGGGTTTGGGGCACTGGATGAAGTTTTTCATTGTAGTGAAAAAACTGGATGAAGATTTCAGTAAAACATCTGGACTCTTGAAGTAAGAACAGCTGTAATGAAACAAGGACACTTAAAAAATAGCTGGAGTTATGGATTTAGCTGTCAGCTGCACAAGTTCAGGCACCTTCATGTCAAGACAGTCACATTTTTATTTGTGTGAGCCTGTTGTACGTTGCAAATTAAAAAAAAAAAAAAAGAAATCGCAAGTAGATTCAGTCATTAAATTCATTAATGCAAATGCACATAAAAATGAGATTCATTATTTTTATACTAATATTGTGGTGCTTCCTTCTGTGAAAGGGGTAATAGCTGTTCTGGAATTTCCTTGTTCTGGTATGATATTTCTTAATATTTGCGTTGAAAAAGACAAGACTTAAAATATAATTCGTTTTTTAAAGTACTAAATCTACTTCAGTTTCACAGAGAAGACCTATTCCATTTTCTCATTAAATTACAAGCCTGTGTTGCAGTATTCTCACTTTTGTGTTTGTTCCTATCTTCTTTTTTAATGACAGTAAGAGAAATTTCAACATTTTAAATATGATTTATTCTAATCTAAATAGGATCAATAGTGACTTTTCATTCTGCCCATAGACCTTGCTATTGTACCACAGTGTAATTCAGAATCTCGAGTAACAACTTGTGGTAACATGTTTTAAGTTCAAAGTGGTAATCAATTATTTGTGTGCTCAGTGAGTGAGTTGGCAGTCACCAAAGCAATTAGTGAATCGTGGGAAGGTCACACAGCTGATGCAAAATGCAAAACTTATCACTGTGTTGATTCTGCCAACACGTTTATTTTTTTATGCATTCCAATTGTGTGCACATATTTTAATGGGATTTGTTTATCTTGCTGTAAGAATTACAGTCTTATTTGTCACATTTTCACAGCTTGCACTTCTAACAAAAGGAAATGAATAATCATTTTGAGAGATGGAATTCAGTGCAATATTTTAAAACGGTTTTCAGGAGTTTTGCAACAGTGCATGTTGAAACTTTTTGTGACCATGTGCTGTTTTATTTGTGGTTCTCTGAAAGTACATTTAATAATCTCGGATTTGCCATTTGTAGACTTGGACAGTTGAAAAATTTTGCTTGGCAGATTGATGGAAATTCATTATAAGTTCATAGTACTTCACTAATCCTTGGCTAAGGATTCCACTAATGGAAGAAATCATAGGATGGTTTATTAAACTTTGGAAATCAGTTGTGATGATAAAACCATTTTCCATGTGGCTTAAGGAACTGGCTAAAAGACCTGGAAATGGTTGATTTGGTTAAATTATTAATGTCCTTGAGAACATCCCCAAGTTTGGATTTATAATAAAGTACAAATCCCAAAGTGTTCCAAAGATGATGTTTGCAAATGAACAAATTGTAAAGAGTTGTTTTCCACTGTGCTGTCCTTAAGCCTGTCATTTCTGATCTTTACTAAGTGGCTTGTTTTTTTTTGTAAATGCTTCCAGGATGCTGTTCAGGTGTTGTTAAAGCATTCAGCAGATGTCAATGCTCGTGATAAAAACTGGCAGACACCCCTGCACATAGCAGCTGCAAACAAAGCTGTGAAGTGTGCTGAAGCTTTGGTGCCTCTCCTGAGCAATGTCAATGTGTCTGATCGAGCAGGCAGAACTGCATTGCATCATGCTGCCTTCAGTGGACACGTGGAGGTAAAAGTTAATTTTCTTGTCTTCCACTCGTCATTCTGTGCCTCACATTTCTGATGTTTCAAATTTTTGAGTTTAAAAACCATTTCTCCCCTATTTCCTCAAAAATCCTCAACCCTTGTTTTGTGTTTGAATTTGTTTTCCGTATGCATCTCTGTGCAGAAGAGTTGTGGAAAAAATATTACATCATTTAATTGGAAGTTGATTACAGTGTTCACTTTTCTTATGACAGAAGCTAATTTGTTACGTGGAGTTAAATTAGTAACAGGTAAATTTAAAATGGAAAAACCGGGATATTTTTCTGTTCAGTAAATAGTGAAAATAGGGAGTATGTTGACACTGAAATTTGGAGGAAATATATGTGATAAGCTCTGACTCATTAGTCCCTTAGGAATAACCTGAAGATTTAAAAGATTTCATGGCTTTGCAATATTTAACTGAGAAGAGTTTTTGTTGACATCAAGTTTTGTGTTCCTTACAGTCACTTCATTGTGACAGCCAGGTTTTTCAAACGTATGGAATATTCAAAACTCAACACTTTAAATCTTCTGAAAATGCATAAATCTTTGTTTTCTTCCTTGGTTTTCTCTGTTGGAGCAGGTTTTTTCCATTATGAATAGAAGATTTCTTTTCTTTTTCTTTATCTCAGATGGTCAGCTTACTTTTGTCTAGAGGGGCCAATATTAATGCATTTGACAAGAAAGACAGACGAGCTATACATTGGGCAGCATATATGGGTATGTACATATTTCAATTGGTTAATACTGTAGTAATAAAAAGAAATCATCTCCTGTTTACTGGTTTGACATATTTCTACAAAAAATATTTGCGTTGTAAGCATTGAGGTTATCTGTGTCTGCCAAAAAAACATTAATAGTACAGTTCAAATTGCCTTGTAGATGTGTATTTTGTGGTGAGGAAAATCAATTTGTTGGGAAAAGAAAAGTAAGGTAAGTAATTTTGTTCTTTAAAAAGGAGGAACTGTGTTCTTCAGTCAGCAAGTCTAGTCACAGGTGAAAAATTTTGCAGAAATGCTAAATAAAAGTAAGCAGTTAATACAAGGGTCAGCTGAATCAGAGGATCATTACAGCATCCTTGGAGATTGTATTTTCAAAGACTATTTCATCTCTAAAACTACAAATTCTTGCTTTGCCATTCTTATCCCAGGAGTGGACAGTTATTGTTCTCATGGTTTTGATCAATGCCCTGGCAATACTGTTTGAGTAATGTTCTTCTTTGCCTTTTGTCAGACTTGAAAAGGATTGAATGTGCCATTCAATTATGAAGTGATCATCACAGCAATAATGCTCTTAATTTATTATTTGAAGCTGGATGAGATTGCACTTCACATATTGATACCAGTACTTAAAACTCCAGAAGTTAAAGAACAATCTTCATTATTGATCTAATGTTCTTTCAATACTTTGCATTAGTGTTTTAATGTACTTATATCTACAAAGCAATGTCTGTGACAGCCTATCCAGCCACCTTACTGAATGTGGTTATTTGCAAAATTTTGTTGAATGAAACTTGTACATGAAATTTCAGAGAACTGACAAGTGTCAATGAGAGGCCAGAGACACCGTCTGTCTTGTGCTTGCCTAGATGAGAGAAAAGTCTTCTGTTTTGCAGATAAGCTACATTTTTTCCAGTTTTAATCAGTGCTATTTTGTAGGCTATTTAGGGGAACTCTCTTAACGAACAGTGTTTGGGCAGGAAAAATGCATTTAACTGACGTCAATCTACCTAAATTTCCTTGTAGACAGCAGAGAAGAAAAAGCTTTTGAGAGTCTTCAATCAAAGTAAAAATAATTATGACATACTCTCTCACAATTTAGAGCCATTGTACGTTGATCCAGTTGTTTAGAGAAAACCTTAAAAACTTTTCCACAATGTAAAACTGACCATAAAATAAAAAAGTTAGGCTTTTCGTCACTCTACTATAAATAACTTTCTGGGGTTATATCCATTGTTTTGCTTCCTTCCTGCTTTTCACCCGGCTCCATTGCTGTCCAGCTGCAAAGCTGTGACTGAAATGGACTCACAGTCCTGTGTGCTGGTGTTGCCCTCACTGGTGCACCGGGATGCCTCTGCAGCACTTCTCACATCAAGTACCTTGCTCTTCTCTTTGAGAGTCTTCCACTGATCGCTGCTTGCCTTTTCAATGCAGGTCAGGGTTGGTTTTTTTGGCTTTTTATCTTCTCTTTGAATTTTTTTCTGCCACTGTTCTATTCCTTTCGATGCTTTCTGTATCTTCTGTACTTCTGACTCTCCTGTAGGGCTTGTTTTCATTCTTGTCCCCATTGTATTTGAGTCAGAAGATGAATTTTGTGTTTGCATTGCTCTTTCCCTTCTTTCCTACATACTGAGGGAATTGAGAAGTGAATTATTAATGCAGCACTTCAGATTGCACTGGTAAAGTTTTATAGTTTTGGATGATATAGCTAGGTGAAAGGATGTTTTGTGTACGCAGCATAAAATAAGTATCACAGTGTCTGAATGTTTATAAAAATAGCTTTGTCTGTACTCCTTTGGGTAGGCACTCCCTATTCAAACTTTTGCAAGTTCTCTGAACAGCTTAAAAAGTAAAGACCCACACTCTTTGTGAAGCACCTAGACTGAAAGCTGGATTTAATACTTTCTACTTAGATGTCTGACTGGATAAGTATAAACATAAGTACTCAGTGTGCCCCTCACCACTCTAACTAAGGAAAGGGTGTCACTTGAAAGGTAAAATAAAGAGTCCCACCTGTGTCTGTATGGGTCAGTTACAAAGCTAAAGCACCGAGTATATTATGCCCTGTTTAAGTCATGTATTTCTTTATTCTGCAGTCTTTGTCATGACTGTCCATGTGCTTTCAGTGACGAGTTGTTTGGCAGTTAAATTAACAAGGGAGCAAGAATGACAGATATTTGGATATTTGGTATCCCCATTTTCATGTCTGCTTAGCAGGCAGTGTCACAAGTGCCTACAAGAGGAGGAGGAGGAGCACGTGGGCGTGGAAGGGAAAGCTCATTGCTGTTTGCAGCAGGGGTGGGTGTTGGTGTTGGGGTCCTTGGCCCAAAGCTGGCAGTGAGAGCTACTGCCCACCACTTCAGGGTGGGCTCCCTGCCCTCTCTTCTCTTTTTAAACTGGAACTTCCCCCATGTAATGCCTTCCTCATTGTCCCTACTCTTACTCTTACTCTCTTTCCATTGTCTTAGGAGAGCAGTTGATGCTTTTAAAAGGCTGCAGTTCCTCAAAGACCATCTGAGTCAGTCTTGAAAACAGAGCTTTACTAAATCCTGTATGATGTGGCTTAACATTTTAAATGCTTTGTGGGGAAAGGGAGTTGGACTGGGGAGACATATTTTTATGTAAATGTAGAATATTTTCTTCTTTTCGTATTTGCCTCAGTTTTTCAAAGTTTCTGCCTAAGATTTAAAAATCTCAGTGAGCGTGTTTGAGTTTGGGATGACGGTGGAAGATTGACAGTCACATTGTCTCTCAAGTTGTTAGTGTAAATTTGTGGTAAATATTTAATAATTACAAAGTTACTTTGCCTCTCCAGTTCTTAAAAAAAACCCCCATCTGTTTAAGCAGAAGACAGGATTGTGTTTTGAGTATACAAATTTATTTTTGCAGTGTAAAAATGCTATGATTGTTGGGTGAGATGTGTGGGGATGATTATTTTATGTTGCTTTTATGGTTCATGATATGATTAGAAAACAAGAATAATTCTCTGCTTTCCATGTTAGGTCCAAAGGAATAATGTCTTGATCACATTATAACAATTGTAGAATTATTAAGTTTACAAACCTGTGCTGGTTAATAAAATAGGATGCTTCATTTTATTTGTCTTTATTATTTCAGGTCATATTGAAGTTGTGAAATTACTCGTGACCCATACAGCTGAAGTGACATGCAAAGACAAGAAATCCTATACACCCTTACATGCTGCAGCATCTAGTGGGATGATCAGTGTAGTCAAGTATCTTCTGGATCTTGGAGTTGATGTAAGGAAAAATAAAACTAAGGGGGAAATATTTTTTTTTAATTGTTTGAAATGTTTTTGTTAGTACTGTAGCACACTGTTTATTTAGGGACAGGTTAGGATATAGTGAAAGTATGTGAAGGAAGATCTTTGGAAATTCTACTTTTTCTTTTACAAACGCTCATTTCTCCATCAAAAGAAAACCTCCTTAAGAGCCTTGCAGATTTTGCGCAATAATTTGAAAATAAATGTGTATTTAGTAGGGCTTTTTGTTTATTTGATATTTCTTGCTCTTAGTTCATTGTACTGGAAGTCAGGAAATAGGAATTCCGATCCTAGCTTTGCTCCACAATAATTTTTGAAGTGCAGGAAATTAAATGCTTTTGCCTCAGTTGGTAAAATATACGTGGAACTGACTTTCCTACATGACATAAATTTTAGATAATACTAAAAATTGTGAGAAACTTCAATATTGCAGTGAGGTCATATTAATATTGAAATGCAAAATAAATTAAAAGGTTCTGCAGTACCTGCCTGTAGAAAGTGTGTTAATAGTAAACTGTGAAACTGTAAGAAATCTAAATTGTTAATCACAATCTTAGATTGAAAGGCTGGAGATTGCAACCCAAGCTCTACATGGAGAAGTAGATTGGAATTCAGTGTCATGTTGTGTACAAGAAGAAATTCTATTTCTATATGTGCATGTACAAACACAGACCAGCTCTTTGACCTCTGTTTTTAATAAAAACTTGCAATGCTGTTATATAGGGGTCTGTGCTATGCTTTGTGTGTAGCATCTGTGCAAAGTGCCACAGTTGATATTTTTGGCATGTGTGGATTCTCTTAAGTTGCGTACAGGAAACTTGTGTGGAGACAATTGGTGGAGGTTGGCTCGCTTGTAAAGCAGTCATACTCTTCCCCAGGACACAGATCTCAATCAAAATGCTATATCCAGAACTTGCTTTTAATCTCTGGTTTTGAAGATGTTCCAAAGATATCATGAGATTATGTTCCAAAACATAATCTCATGACATGAGATTTTTTTTCTTTATTACAATTAAATGCTGCATTAAGTACAGCCTTTTGCCTACTAACTAATCTTGGGGGTTTTTTCTCTTATAGATGAATGAGCCAAATGCCTATGGAAATACTCCTCTCCATGTAGCTTGTTACAATGGGCAAGATGTTGTAGTGAATGAACTCATAGACTGTGGTGCTAATGTAAATCAAGTGAATGAGAAGGGGTTTACACCTTTGCACTTTGCTGCTGCGTCAACACATGGAGCATTGTGTTTAGAGCTCTTGGTCTGCAATGGAGCAGATGTAAATATAAAGGTAGGTGTATCCAAAGCCATTCTGTCACACTTTAAAATGCTGTACATCTTGATCAGAGGTACTGTTTTCAAAAGTACTTGTTTTGATAACCTACTCATAGATGGAGTATTTGTTTGAAAAGTACTGCTGTGAAAATGAACCAATATTTTGCATCAAGAAACTTGATCTGAATCTGGAAACCTCAATGGGATGGATTATACAGCCCAAAAGGATGAAGAAGAACGACAATATTGTCTTGTTAAACTTGATTACATTTAAATGTCAGAATTCTGTATGAATTTCTGTTTTCCCTAGTCTAGCCATATAAGTGAGAGCAAATAATTTGAAAAAATTTAAAACTACCTGTTTTTTTAATAAATAAGTAGCATGAACAAAATCAAGGATGTTTTAGGGAAATGTGTATGACCGGCTAATTGCTGGAGCAGTTGAAGAGGTGATAATGTAAGATCTTAGAATCTAATCAGTCAGGAAGATTTGGGAAGAGTGTATTAAAAATACAAATATAAGTAGATCAGGCCAATGCAACTTCTTAATCAGCTGATAGTTAAATTTTCCAGCAAAATTGTGTGAGCAGAGTCAGTATACATTTTACATCTCTATTCGGTCACAAGTCTTTGACTGCAGAATATTCCTTGGAATCCAGCCTTGTTTTAGGTAGAATTTAACAAGCTTCAAAGGAAACGATAACCTTTAATCTTCTGTTTTCTTCTCCAGTGTGTAGGGTAAGGTCTTGAGATGTGTGAGAGAGATGTAAGACCTTCTGATTTGTATTATGTTGATTTTTACTCTAGTAATGAAAACTTTACTGTGTTCAGAAATGTTAAGTGGCAGTATCTGGTGTCTTGTCAGGTTTTAGGCTGAGGGAAGTTGAAATGGGTATATGGAAAGAAGAGTCCAAGTGCTCCTTATGAGAAAATGTCTGGTTGCCTGAATGGTCACCTACATGTAGTACAAAGAGAATTACCTGTTGTTTAATTTCTTTAAAAAAAAACAAAAACAAAAACTTAAAAAAAAACCAAAACAAAACAAAAAAACGGAAAAGAAATCTGCTTCATAGGTTTATGCTTGAATTTCAGCACAATCTGTGCAGGAGGTGAATGTTAGAGTAGCTGACATTTCTGTTAAAAATCTTGGGGTTTGTGGTTCACTTCATGTAAGCAGTGATTTTTACAGTGATTCAAGCTGATTTTCAGCTAACTAATTCCAAAATACAATTTTATATCTATTATTAGTACAAAACTCATAGCCAACTGAAAATTTGGGAATAGTTTAAAAATAAGCTCTTTGATGTGGAAAAATCCTAAATGTATATGTTAGATATATTTAGACATGCAGCTCATTTAATGAAAATGTACATAACACAGTTGTGGAAAAATTCATCACCAAAGTGCCCTGCAGAAGTAAGGAGCTGTGTTACAGGGTTTATTGCCAACTTAGCCTAAAATATCCAGGTCACAGTCCATTTATTTTTGTTGCCAGCTTTCTGCTCTGCATAATGTCCCAGGCTGCATATGACTGAGTGTTCAGTGTTGCAGGGCTGGCTGACTTTTGTCCTACATTCTTGAAACATCATTTTTCAGTAAAATGTGATCTGCCATGAAAATAATCCCGGAATGTTAATATACTAATGATTATATTTGTGTGTTACACAAATAAGAGTGAAAGAGAGCTTTTAGCACCTTCCAGTAGCTGAAGGGGGCCTACAGGGGAGCTGGAGGGGGACTTTGTGCAAGAGCATGGAGCTGTAGGACAAAGGGGAAATGACTTCAGACTTTGAGGGTAGGGTTAGATTAGGCATTAGGAAGAAATTCTTTACTGTGAGGGTGGTGAGGCACTGGAACAGGTTGTCCAGAGAAGCTGTGGATGCCCCCATCCCAGCCAGGTTGGATGGGGCTCTGAGCTACTTAGTCA
Source organism: Polioptila caerulea (assembly GCA_013397295.1). NCBI lineage: Eukaryota > Metazoa > Chordata > Aves > Passeriformes > Certhiidae > Polioptila > Polioptila caerulea. Next base: position 4,888,593 of record VYXF01010446.1, read on the forward strand.
AGTGAAACCCTCCCCATGCTGGCAGGGTTGGAACCAGGTGATCTTTAAGGTCCCTTCTGTGGGACCCTTAAACTCTTCTGTGATGCTCTGACAAATATTAACAAGCCAAGAATTACTTTTTTTGTAAATGCAAGGCAAGGGTTTGTGATTTTGTGCATATTTCTGTTGTAGAAGAAAGAAGTGGGCAGGGCTCCATTTCACAAATGGCATTAGCTTTAGCTATGGGTTGGTTGTAATTAAAATGTATTGATTTCATACATATCAAAATTCCTAGGTGCAATATTAAGCAAGTTGGGCTGTGTAGGGATTTTAAGCAATTGCAGCTTGAAAATACCATTTATCCCTGGTTTTCTCATCAAGGTGTTTCTGTTGTAATTTTGCTAGTAGTATTTCTGTGGATTTATACCAGTCTGACCGATTTTGGCCTGTAAATTTGCACCTGAAGGCGTGAACAGCCTTACTTTGCATATGAAAACTTAGCACTTGCACTGTGGAAAAGTGCAAGAACTGAGGCAAAAGAAAATAATTACTAAATCAACTTCTACTTCCCTGGAAAGGCCGATAAAGATATATCTTGGATTTAATCAGAAGAGCAATCCCTAAAAAAATACAGTATATTGTATAACTAAGAATGAATTGTGAATTTAAAATGAGATGGAATTAGGGTGTTCTTACTAAATATTTATTGAAACCAAGCCTGTTCAGTTTCCAAATACTGAGACTGGAGTTCAAAGTAGTTCTTAAAATGGCTATAAGATCTATTTTTCATCATAATTCCATTGCTTGTGTGGGCTGATTCAATCGTTTCCTCCCATGTGCAACTTTTCCTGTGATTTTAGAGGTAAGAGAGTGGATATGGACAGTAATCTAGGTGCAGTGGACTAGACAGTCTGATTAAATCACTTCCTGCTGTGGATGACTTAGTGGGGAGAGCAAAAGGGAAACACTCTTGTTCGAGATGGCAGATAGAGGGGAAGTTCTTGTGCATATCTGTGAGTGCTGGCCTAATCTCAAGAAGGGGTTATGTAGCAGAAGATAACAGAACAGTAGAAATATGTTATATCCTTTTTATCACCTCTGGACACAATTTCCTACTTGTTTTCATAGCCTTGTCAGTGTCCACTGTAGAACAGTGAATCTTATTAAGTATTGCTCATTACTGCAACACTCCCTCCTCACTATTCAGGATTTCCATGCATGGAAGAACACATTGAAATAAGTATGTAATGGGACAGTATTAATTGTTTTATGGACCCCATTGCTGCTTGAAAATTCAGTGACCTAAATAGAAAAAGTTTTTTACTTCCATTGGTGGTAGTAGAACATAAGAATTGTTGCTAGGGGGAGATTTCATTTGGATGAATGCTGTGACATGATAGACCCACATTTCCTCTTCTTTAGTGAAGCTCAGTAGTCTGAGTACAGTTAACATGTGAGTAATCACTCAATAAGACACCTTGTGCTGTGTATTATTTCTGTCTAATGGCAATTACTGTTCTTAGCAAATTTTCTGTGATCTAAGTAGTTTGTGGATATATTTTCTCTAGTGATAGAGGAGATTTGGGTGATTTCTTTCCTATTACCACATTTAGCTGAGTTTCAGTCAAGACAACAAAAGTTATCATTACCCCATGGCTGTCCTGTCATGTGCTGTGATCCTGTCTGATCTTGTTAAATCTCACTGTTGTAGTTAGCCTGATATTTAAATAGAAGACCTTAAAGGCAAAAAGAAAGGGAGATTTAAGCAAAAGTTTTGAAGATACGTTCCTGCTTATGCAGTCCAACTCCATGGCATCTCAGGAAATAGTGATTTGTTTAATAGAGCCTTGATATTTCATTGCTTAAAGAAATGTTTGGCTACTGGTTCTGGTCCTATTTATCCTTTCCTACTGACAGTGTCTTAGAAGGGATCTCTGAATGCAATCCTATGCCTAGCAGCTTCAACATGGGAATTGTCTTCATTTAATTTTATACCTGTTCTGAGTTTATATGTTGATAGACAATTGCTTGTTGTGTTATTCCTGGGCTGGAAAGGAACCTGAGATTGTTAGACTTGAGAGAGGCACTCTCATAAAATCCATTGTCTTAGAAATCTATGTTAAGTGCATTTTTAAGTAAATTTGAACAAAGTAGATCTAAAAATACCTTACTGATTGTACTGTGTTTTTTCATTTATGAGTGGAAAACGATTCTGTAGTTTATTTTGCTGTTCTTTGCAAGATCTTGCTGAAGTTTTCTTGTGAGGGTTCTTGCCTTAACCAGTTTCCAATACTGTCACCTTAAGTTATTCCTAAGTCTTTGTAAGGTGCATTATGAGATCTGTGTTTTTTCCACTCCATGTTCTTCCTCTTCATTAGCCTTCCTTTGAGATACAGATATATCCCATCTAAGCCAGTGAAAGTGCAGGCTACTTCTATCTGAAATTCTTCTGTCTGTTACTTCACTAAGCTTATTTTATATGATAATTTTTCTTTAAATTAATAGATTCTATAGATTCTTCAGGTCAAAGAAGGATAAAAGTGAAGGGGAAAGTCACCAGATATCTAACAGTTGTTTTAAAGTAATTGAACTCAGAGACTTTTAGTGGTTGGATAAAGAGATGAGAACTAAACTGTAGGGAGAAAGCCGAAAGAAAATCGGAGCAGAGGTTGCTTGGGGAAGTTGTCACTCATGGTGTGTTTATTTGGCTTTTTCTTAAGGCCTCCAATGACAGAATTAAAATTGGTTGTCTAATTCCTAAAGAGGATTTCAGCCCCATTTGCTGTGTTTATTTGCTTCTGCTATGGATATGTGGATGTTATCTTTTGGATTATCTAGGGTCAAAGAAATCTGCTTGCTGGAAGATCTAGAGATAACTTGGCATTCCTTATCAAGTGTTTTATTTCTTTCAATCTAGGTCTGAGGAGACAGTGGTTCACATAATTGTGCTGTTATGCTGCTCTGGGCAGTGACACAGTGGAAAATTCCCTATCTATCCCTAAAAGGGTCTCCAGCAGACTTTCAGTATCACATCCATAGAACCATGTCCATTTGGTGCCAAAGGGAAAGTAAAGATGGGAAGACACTTTTATATGTGACAGCAATTTGTGATGTCTCAATAGAACTGTCCATATCATAGGTTACCCTACCATCTTTGTCTAATTTACTTTGTATTTTGTGAACATTTCATACTCTTCAAAGCCATCATTGAAAACATAGATGTGGTATGCATGTGCATTCAAGGGTCCTTTGATTTTCAGTGTTGTGTTTGCAATTTCTTGGGTGCATATGAAGGAACTTCTTCCTGCAGTAAAGCTTTCCCATTACTTGTGATAAGTACAAGTGGAAAATCATTCCAGAGTAATAGCAACAGAAAAAAATAGGTTTGCAAGTGCATTGAGACTGAGCTGTTAAAAATGGAAGTTTCCTTTTGCATTACTGTTGGCCTGCTTCAAGGATGTCTTTACTGGGTGAATGGCTAAGTGCATATTTAAGATATGCATTTTAAATGTATAGTACCTAGGAGGGTTGAATAGTTCTACCCTAGGATTATTTGTGGTTTATGATAAATTGCTTACAACCATCACTTTACAGAAATTTCCAGGAAACACATGAGCTTTGTAATGTATTGTCCTCTAATATAATGTGTAAACCTCTCCAGTAAATACAGCTACTTTCTTTCAAGAAACAAACTTAAAACATTGTTTTGTTTTAGCCTTGGGAAGGAAAGGAGTTGGGCATAGGCTTGTGACTGACATTGTGTGCTGTCATCATCCTCTTGAGAGTTATTATCTTAAGGACATAAGTGTGAGTGAGTGTATATCCCTGAGTTTTCACTTGCAGCTGGAAGAGTGACTAAGAGCAGCCCTTGTGAAGAGCTTGCCGTGCCATGCTGACTTGTCATTGCCAGCATCTGTCTGGAAAAAGTGCATAGAAATTATTTAAAGGATGAAGTGTCGAAAGAAAAGAAGAAAGAACTGTCCTTTTTGCTGTATTTTAATATTTTTTTGTCAGTTCTGATTAATTGCTGTTACTGGCCATAAGTAAACTTGGGATTGTTTTTTTTTCTTTTCCAGAGTAAAGATGGGAAAACACCTTTGCACATGACAGCGATCCATGGTAGATTTTCAAGATCCCAAACCATCATTCAAAATGGTAAAAAGGGGGAGGAAGTATTTTTGTCATAAGCTTTCCAGTTTGGATGTTTTCATCCTCTTGTATTGGTAACAGCATACTGATTTTTTTTCATGTCCAGTGTCCAGTAATAGTGGTGGAGTCTGGCATTATCTGTTTATAATGTTTGATAAGTTACTCTGATGAATCATTTCTTTTTTAGAATGCAGGAATATATATATGTAGATATAGATATATAGGTTTGTTATCCATAGCCCAGGTTGTAGAGAGGTTGTCCCATAGTAAAATAACATTTGTTACATAGTAAAATGCTTTTCTCTACCACTGAAATCTATATAGGTTTTAAATCCAAACTAGTCAGTCACTGACAATAACATTTGCTTGAATGACCATCAGGGCTATTTTTCTAACAAGCATCTGTATACACATACCCTTACTTACTTGTAATTACTCTGTGTTATAGGAGCTGAAATAGACTGTGAAGATAAGAATGGAAATACCCCTTTGCACATAGCAGCTAGATATGGCCATGAGCTATTAATCAACACTCTGATTACGAGTGGTGCTGACACTGCAAAGTAGGTAACTTTACTGACATGAATGCAACCTGACATGATTTAGAAGTGTATTTGTTAGATTAACAGAACTAGTACAATTTTTAATATCATCTTCAACTTGCAATAGGAAATACTTTGTTTATTATCCTGTACTGTACTTGTAAGTAGCTAGTCAGCATGTCACGATTTTTACCAAAGCAGAGAGAAATAGAGTTTTCTGTAATGTGTTTGAAGTGAAAGCTCTGAAAGTTTTAATAGGCTGTTGCACCAATAATGCATGCTGATAGCTGGGAAGGAAGTGTTTAAGATGTGAAGTTAGGTAGTATTCTAATTAGGTGGTTTGCTGAACCCACCATGCATGTGCACTTTGGCACCAAGTCATGTTTGTTTTATTTTAATTGTAATGAAACTGTGATACCTGATTATGGTGTATCTTAGGCGGGGTATACATGGGATGTTTCCTCTCCATTTGGCAGCATTAAGTGGATTTTCAGACTGCTGCAGAAAGCTCCTCTCATCAGGTAGGATACTCTTTTAAATTCTTGCAAGGTGCTTTGTACTTAATTTTTTATTTCACAGAAAACCTTTTAATTAAATCTGAATTTAGTGATACATAGAAATCCTTATAGTTTACTAGGACCTTGGGGCCAATGCTTGTTTTTTAATGGACAGTCCACAGTTAGAGTGAATGCAAACTTTTGCAGACATAAGTTTTTTAAAAAATCATCCAAATTTTAATAATACATTTGTAATTTCTTTAATATTGTGTTTGTGCATTTTGAGTTGGCTGTAGAGGTGGGATGACTGGTTTAGACAGTAATGAAACTTCAGGAAAAAAGATTAATAGTCTTTTTTTATTACTTCATGGAGCATCCAATTTCCATTCCATGATGTCCTTAGCTTAACACAGATCAGTCTATTCCTATCTAATCCTATAGTGGGCACTTAATAGCTCTGAAGACTCTGTGGACTGCTATATTAAGAAACTGTTGCATTGGTATTATGTTGTTAATCAAAAGCAATGCAAGCTGCACTTTTCTTTTGGTGTTTGACTCCTCCCTGGAGACGTGGATATTGGAGGGTCATTACTTCTCTTGTTGGCCAGAATCTTACGTGAATTCTGAGCTCTTTGAACCATTGCAATTCTGAGAAAGTAGATTTAACCAGATGAAGCTTCTGGAACAGAAGAAGGATAAGAATAAACTAAATGATTCTGTATTAATCTGAGGACACTTAAAGCTTTTTGAAAAAAGTGGGGAGGAGAGAGTTGGGGAAGAGTAAGAAGTTGCTTCCTCAGCTTTATACTGTTTGTTAGGGAAGCCTGGGAGAAGAACTAGAGGGATATAACTAAAGCTACCTGTTGGTAAGGCTTTTTATTTACTGTCCTGTCATGGGCAAACTTGCAAGGATTCACTTCAGGAAAGGACTGTCCAATAGTTGATAATATTTCAATTGGATGTGTTCAAAATTAAGGATATTGGCTCCTGCATGTGGTGCTGGCTGTGCCCTAACTGGAGGTTCAATATGGCAAAGGAAATCATGTGGAGGACTTGCAAGTGGTTTCTGTGGCTTTTACATGAATTGAGAAAACTTGGACGCAAATCTAACCTGGGCTTGAAGTGTATGTTCAGCCTTCAGGCTAGAAAGACTAGATACTGCTAAGAGCTTTTAGGATGTGCTCTTGGGGATTGGTATGTGCAGAGTAAGTGTCCTCTTTGGGGTTGGGAGATGTCTCTTTTGTCTAAATTAAAGATCCCTGATGTTTCAATTCATATGCAAACCTTAACAAAATGTCACCCATCTGCCTTGTCCCAGTACTGAATGACATTGAAGCAGTTAGTGATGGGAGACAGGCAGCTTAGGGATGTTAACCCTCCTAAACTGTTGGCTAGAGAGCATTCCCTATTGAAATGGGATAAGTCCATAGTGGTGCATGCAAAACCTACTTTAGGGGATATGGAGTAGGAAAACAGTCCTGAAATAATAGTGTTCTTGAATAACATGTCTTGTGTTGTTCATGATCTATTGTTGAACAGTTCTTAAAAGGAAAAAAAAAACAAAAAACCAAAAAAACAGCATTTCCATGTACCACAACTGGATAATTTGGAAATAGGTTATATTACACAAGAGCAAAACTCTCATGAGAGCATAGTTGTTTTCTCAAACCAAAAATGTAGCTTTGAAACCTGATTTAAATAGTAATCTTTCTGTCAAAATATATGGTTAGATATGGAATTACACAGTTAAAGTTTGTGATCTTGGATTTGAAATTCCACAGCTGAGCCTTTTTGGAAAGAAGAAACTACAGTGTTCTGTAAAGAGCTCCCCTGTAATTAACTGCTATTTGCAGCCATCACTCCAACTCAATAAAGTTCTTTCTTTGGGACTAAAGCACTAAACTCAATGATAAAATTTAAGTAGCTCCTATATTTAGTAATACTGACATCCCCAAAAATTAATAATCTCTGCACAAAAATGATAAATTCTAGCATATTCTTACATTTTCATATAACCTGCATATATCTTATATTTAATAGTAAATTACAGTGAAGTATTAGCAGGTACTTGTCTTTTACCTTACCTCTTTCAGTTTTATTGAAATGCTTGTTTTTCAAAACATTGTATATAGTAAGGACATGTTTCAAATGAAGTAATTTTGAATGCTTGAGTGCTCTTTTGCAAATAGCTGTTAAATTTGCTTAGCAAGCATTTCCCTTTAACAGCAGATGACAGCAGTTTTGTGAAAGGTGATGTTACATAATGATTTTACAAAATATTTGCTTTGTAGGTTTTGACATTGACACGCCAGATGACTTTGGCAGGACTTGTCTTCATGCAGCTGCAGCTGGAGGGTGTGTAAAAAAGCATTCATGCTTTCATATTCACTGTTTCTTTTTCAATTGCTGATCATTCGTGTTCTTTTTTTTCTATTATCTCCTCTCTGTTTTTCCTGCCCTCTCCCGTTGGAACTTATGTAAACATGAAAATAATTCCAAGATGGATTCTATCTGCAAACAAAAAATTAATTAACTGTTCAGCCTAATAAGTAATTCCTGGAGTACAGTGTCCAAGTATCATCACCCTTACCTTAGGTTTATGTTTGGGGATGAACTGATTCTTCTTTTTTTTAAAAATTCCTATGGATGATGATAACATTTTTAGAATTTACAGCATTCTAAGATGGCATGCCCACTTCAGATCACTGTGGGCCATGAGATAGAGAACAGCAACTTTGGGCAATTTGTTTTTAACCAAATCCATAAATTAAAGGTCAGTCTAAATAAACTAAGAGCAATAATTAAATTCCTGAGTTTAGGTGGATGAAGTAGTCAGAACTACTTGCTCATCACTTGAGTTGTGATCCATATTGATTATTGTTATTGTATTGTAGGTTTTCTATAGCAGCTACTCAAAATTGCCTGGAAGAATTGGGTAATAAATTTCATGATACACTTTGTGGGACACAAGGACTCCATGATATCGATATTTTCATTTTTTTCTGTTTGAATGTTGTTTAAGTAATACTGTTTAGTAATCATTCTAAGTGAAATGTAATTGCTAGATACATCCTTGTTGCAAGTGATAAAGGTTTAAACTCTTATCTTTTCATACAAAAACCAAATAATTTGTGACACATTCCCTTACTCATCTCCAGTTTAGGAAAGTTACCAAAAATAGTGTTTAAACAATAAATGTTGTAGTACATCTATTATGATGATCATATTTTATTGAAAATTGATTACACTAAAAAGTAAAATATATATGTTTTAATTTACATTTGGCCTTAAAAATATGCAGTAAATCTCGCCTCTGTGCTGGAATCCTGGTAGCAAAAGCATGTGACATGCAGGTGTTATTGTTTGTTTGTTTATAAGAACTGAATTTTTAATTGAATTAGGTTCATGTTTATGTGCTTTATGCATGCCATTTGATATCAGTTAAATTTATATATGTGGTCTTGAAGTAATTTCCATTCTTTATTGATTTGGTCCAGAAATTAAGGAATCTATTTTACATACAGAAATGTATGTATCAAAAATTCCACATTATAGTTCAATTCCGTTAAAACTAACATGAGATGTACATGTGTAGCAGTTCTGATATTTGTAGAGGCCATTATTAAGGAAATAAAATTTGCAATCACAAGTAATAGTGTATTAATTTAATAGGAATTTGGAGTGCCTAAATCTTCTGCTAAATACTGGTGCAGACTTCAACAAAAAGGACAGATTTGGAAGGTAAGACATTTCAGATTTGTATATTGGAAAGGGCTGGTAAAAGTATGGCAGTAGCAGCTTATTGATATGTGCCCAAGTCTGTGTTCCAGTTTAAATGGGTTTTTTTTATGCTATGGTGTCTCTAATAAACTATGTTTCAACATATGTTCTCAAAAGTCACAAACGTATTTTGTAATCCTGTTTTGTTTAGGTAGATGTTTGGTCTTGTTTTTAAAGACTGAATTTCACATTCAACTGTAATTTTTGTGAACCTTTTTTCCTTATAACATGGACCTAATATGTTTAAATTGCTCTCATCCAAGGACATTACTAATATTTTCCAAATAATGTATTAGTCAAATCTGTAAATCTGTGGCTATTTCTAAGCTCTTCTATTAAAATACCCAGTATTTTATTGTAACTGCTTCACCTTTTTCCTTTCACGGTATACATCCCTGTCTGTTTCCCTGTTTGAGCTCTGAAATCTTTTGGAATGACATTAACTTCTATTTTTAGTATAGGATTATTTAAGTTTAGATGGCAGGATCAGTACTCATGTAAAATCTCACATCACATCATGGAAAATATGATTTTCCAGGATGTGAAGAGCAGGAGTAGAACTTAAAGAAAAAGTTATGGATTTAAAGTTGTATTTTGCTTTAACTTCCACTTCCATTATTTCCTGAGAAAGGAACAACTCTCTGTCACAACTTTTGTCATTGAAAGTTGGGGGTTTCCTTTTCCTTTGCTTTGGATTTTGGTTTAATGTTCATGTTATATGCAGCAATTTTTTCAGCAGATGGAAAATACTGGTTTAAAATGGAGAGAAATGGGAAAAATACATTTTAAGGGAGAGGAAAGAGCCTGGCTATCTCCTCAAAATCAAGATATTTCTTTTTCTAAAAATAGAAAATAGAATCCTGAGTCATACTGGTCGTTTTAAAATTTTAGCTAAACTGACATATTGAGGGAATTGTTTATGTATTTGAAACTGGAATTAATTTTTTCTGAGATTATACATCAGTACTAATATTTCATGGTTTTGTTATAAGAAGACAAGGTATACTCAACAGTTCCTCTGCTATGTCAGTATAGATAAAAATAAATAAAAATGTTTTCCTCTCTTAGGCAAAATTTTGATTTGTCTGTTAAAAATGTCCATTCGTGCAGTTGTTGTATTTTATTTGTGCTATATTTAGTTGTTGTGCAGTTTTTTATTTGTCCATATTTTTCCATGTGGCTTAAAATTACTTGACAGAAAATAACATTTCTAATGTAAACTAAGTTTACAAAAGAAAATTTACATAAAGCTTCCTTTAATATGAAGTTTGTGCACATTTTGACTGGCAAATGAATGTGCTGTATATTGTTCAGCATTGTTAAGTGGTCCCTAGAAAATGGCCCTATTTTTTAGTACTGTAATAATGCATTCTTCACCAAAAATACTAATTTAAAAATGTAAAGAGGATTTAAGTTTCACTTTATTTTGCTTTTTCTGTCTCTACAATGTTATTTTGCTGTTATTTACCATTGTACTTTTTATTTAAATGTGTACTAAAGAACTCCACTCCATTATGCTGCTGCCAATTGTAATTATCAGTGCCTGTTTGCCCTTGTGGGATCTGGAGCTAGTGTGAATGACCTTGATGAGAGGGGTTGTACACCTCTGCACTATGCAGCTGCATCAGACACAGATGGGAAGTAAGTGGCATGCTTTGTACTAAAGCCTTTCTCATTAGGAGCATTTGAGCTGTGAATTTCGTGTGTGTTCTGCCTTCAGCTTTGCCAAATGCATTTCTTGTGTTTTTAAAGATTAAACTTGATGGTGGTGTGTGCACTGTATATGAAAGACTTACTGTAAAAAATATTTCAGAGGAAAGAAATGAACACCAGGAAAATGTATTGTAAAAAGTGCAGGTCCTATAATGCAGATTTCCTAAATTAATTTGGAATAGAGTTCTTAATCCCATCTGCTGTGTAGCAGTTGAGTAAATGTCCTTTGTGGGGGTTACTAAGTTAGTTGTGGGCAGTAGGGTCATTTTGCCTTAAAATCAAATTCCAATGAAGGATGGATATTAACTTGGTATTTCAATATAAGGTGCTTTATCTATTTGATGTTTGAGTAAACCAGAATTGTAATGCCAAACAGAACTATCTGTTGATAGTGTAAATTTTTCTGATGTAGTTACACTTTTCTTAATGAAATGCATCCAGAATTTTTCCTAAACCCACTGATCTCTTCCATGTATTTATTTTCTACCCAAAGGTTAAATTTAACATCTTTATTAATGACTTAAATGCTTATATGCAAAGTGTATATAGGTGGTACCAAAGTGGTGAATTTACTAAAGCTCCAGACATTGGATGTATTGAGGAGACAAGAAGAGCACCACTTCTTGTGCACACACTCACATATGCAGGCTGTGGTGTGCAGCAGCACATTGCACATGCACACAGTGACACCTTCCCTGGAGAAGTGCTGCTTCATCCAAATCATCTTGTTTTAATACAGCACCAATAGGAATGAGGTGGCATATAACTTACAGATTGGGTTTTGAAGGCTAAATAAAGAATACTTTCATGGCCATTTAACTTATATTTGAAGAATGTGCCTTTTTTATGTAAAGCCAAATTTCAAAATTTAATTGTCTGCTGCTTTTTAGAAACCAATTCTTGCTGGAGCTTGCTGGGATACTTTTCCTTTAATTGCCCTCTTACAAGTTGAGCTAGGATTAATTTTAGCTTCACAGTTGCTCTGAAAACCTCCAAACTATAATGGTTCTTCAGATGACATCGTTTTGCCATCTGTCTTACAAAAGACACAAGCAGGAATGATGATGACAATACTGCAGAGCTTTGTGAGGTAGCTCAAAGCACCATCTCTGGAGCCCACAGGCTGTTGCCCTTCTGATTAACATCGGGGTCTCTGGAAGACAGGCTGCAAAGCACAGTGGCCTGAGGGGAAGCTTTTTATATTGATGCACCAAGATGAGTAGTAACAGCTGGAAAACCAGTACTGCTCAGCTCATTCAAAACAGGAATGAAGTTAAAAATGATTACTGGAGTTGGAATATAAAGCCTGGGAAAAAACATGTCAGGAAACCTCTGCATAAAATTGCAAAGATATTTATGTGCAATGTTATGGTCTTTGTTCAGACATCTTTAAAGATAGATTTTAGAGACATTTAAAAATTTTAATTTTGTTGAAAAATATTTTCCAGTTTGTTCCTGTTTGAAAATATTTCTTTTGTATCTTTAACAAATGTTTTTGACCTGGAACAAACACCAGTAAGCCTCATTTTGCCAAGACTAGAGAGAGAAGCATGATTTCAGAATGAGGCAGAATAAGCAGCATCTGTGAGGAGAAAAAAACTATATTGCTTCTATTTATAATTTTCTAATGGACAGTACACCAATAAATATATGGGAAATAAATGTAATTTACATGGGCTTTCAGAAAGTTTGATTAATCTCCTTGAAGATACCTGTTGGGGACAGTTAAGTATGTAAAAGATGCAAAGGTAATCTCTCTCTTGGATGCAAAAAGCCATCAAAAATAATTACCTGATTTGCACTGGAAAGGTTGGAGGCTTGAGGATTTTTAATAGATTTGGCCCCATGCAGGATATTTAGTGTATTGTAGAAATTTAGGTAGCCAAAACCAGTGACATGTAACATTTATTAATGAGCCATGAATGCTAACACAAAATTACTGATCCAAATTAAAAAGAAAGTTAGATGATTGGAGAAATGAAATGTAAGAACTGTAGTTCTTACTTAATGAGACAAAATAATTTGTCTTTGGGTTCTTATAAATCTCATTTTAATTCAAACAAAAACATTCAAGCACAGTTGTCAGTGAAATCCAGGCATTTGTTTACTGGACAAATAAAACCTGAATTGATTGGTTAAAAACATAGATATGCTTTACAAGTAGCTTTTTATTAGCAATACTGAGCTAGTTTTAAAGTTGCTTGTGTCTTATGTTACATATGTTATTCTTTAAAACTCAAGAAATGTTACCTTTTACACTTCATACTAAGTCCTTGTTTATGCTGGGCAAAAACTGATGGAAGTGAGAGAGCACCTTTGATAAAGAAGTATTTAGTGAGTGATCCCAGAGAGAAGGGGTGGTGGTCTGTTGTACACTTCAGAGTAACAAATAGCTTCATCAGCAAGTTCAAGGTCATGATAATGACTTTGGAAAATGCTGCTGAAATGATAGACAATATAAAATCATGAAACAGCAGGGTTATTGCTTGCAATCATTCAGTGTGCACACATGGAGTCTCTTAAAAACAGAAAACTAGGGAGTGAGCTGACCTGAATCCCCCATTTCCCATCCTCCTGGCTGAGTGTGGTTGAAACTGGGTTGATCATGTTCTGCCTTGTAAATTTGTCTTGTGAAAGTAAGGAATGGCAGGATGTAAGTATAACAACAACTGAGTATTTACTGTATAAATAAATTTTTTAAAGAGTGTCTGGTAGTGGAAGTGTGTGTGTTACTCTTCTATGCTCCCATGAAGAACTGCTTCTCTTCTTTACACATAACACACAGAAGGAGGGGTTAATGCAGAAAAGTGTACAAAATAGTAATCATTGGTATTAACAACAACTGCAGCTGTGTTGGCCAGAAGGAAAATAGCCATGAAATACCTGTTTTAACCAAGTCAGATAACTCAGAAGATGCAGGATGTCTGCAGAGAAGGATTGTTTCAAATTTTGAAGCTTTGTGATTGACCTTTATGTTTGATGTAATGAGGTAGCTTTCTCTAGTCCTAGCCAATATTGTACATTAAATCAGTGTCCCTGTGTGCTGTATTCTATTTTCCAGTTGAATGGGAACAATTTATCACTTAGCATTAAGTTGAAATTCAGCATTTAGATACATGGTTGCATATGTCAATTTGAATAGGTGCCTGGAATACTTGCTAAGAAATGATGCCAACCCTGGGATCCGAGACAAACAAGGCTACAATGCAGTTCATTATTCCGCTGCTTATGGTCATCGCTTGTGTCTTGAGCTGGTAAGAGAACATATCCCAGGTGAAAGGTGTAACAGCTGCTCTTACAGCTGTGATGGAGAGGCCAGGGCACTCCTCCACCTTGCCTGTCTGTGCAGATGAATTTAAGCATTTGGTATTCCTAAAATAGAAGCAAGGTGAGGAGCTAGGATGCTGGATAATGGCTTAAAAAGATGAAAAAGTCACAGATGAAGAGATAACTGCTTGAAGATGTGGGATATTAGATTTGGTTTGTTTCTTAATTTAAACTACACTACTAATTATTTTTTTGCTGGTGACTGAAATAAAATAATCACAAGTTATCCCACTGAGAACTTGTAAGAAATTTCATGAATGTCATTTGAAAGGAGAAAATGAAAGTGCAGGGAAACCCTGTAAAGAAAGGATGCCTCATGAAATCGTTCATGCAGTTACAGTAACTAGTGGCCACATAATAGAATTTCAGATAATAAAGCTGTAGTTAATTTTTTATTGCTCCCTTTGCAAAAATGTATATGTTACTTGATATGCTGTGTTATAAAATGTCAGTTTTTTTATTAAAATTGCACTTTTTATATTCAAATGTATTCAAACATTAATTGTGAATGTTTTTAATTACAGATTGCAAGCGAAACACCTCTAGATGTTGTAAGTGTATTATTTCTCACTTTTCATGTACTATGATAGAGCAAAAAGGAACATGTAGTTTTAAAAATATTGCTTATTTTTTAGACTTATTCAACCATTTCTTCAATGCATGAATGTATTATTTAATTTCAACTGCAATTTAGATTTAATTGGACTTTATAATTTTAAAACAGGAAATTATTTTTTGAGCCCTGTGGTTTTTTACTTAAACATTTGGATGACCATGATATGAAAGCATGATAATGAAAATGTCATTTGAATGTATTTGGTGTTCTTCAAATACTTTGAATGTTTTAATTCTACTAGTGTACTTAATTAAATACGGTCTTGAAAAAGACCCAAAAGTAAAAGTTTAGAGCACATCTGAAAGTCACAAATAGAAATGTATATACATAGATATTTTAATGCTATAATGCTTTTGCTATTTTTGAGTCCATTTTTTCTCTCTGAGAAATGTTTTCCTGTTATGAGAAATCCATCCTGCCTTCTGGCCTTGCATATTGTTTTCTTGCTGACTTTTCACTTAATCAAAATGCTTACTTGGCTGATGTTTGGGGTTTTTTTCCTGCTGCTGCTGTCACCTGTGCTTGTCTTCCCTTTGTATTCATCTTCCATATTGCTACTTCAGAAAAAGCACTAATTTTAATTTAGTTTCTGTTTAAGTTTTTGCATTATTATGCAAAATTAAACACCTAGGGTTGGAACACGTATGGGGGAGGTGTTTCAGTTGATTCAAACTCTGAAAGGTTGAAGATCAGGACATCTGTAATTCTATACTATTCTTCCTACTTTTCTCCTGTATTTTTCAGTCTGTATATATGGGAAACTGTAGCAATTATTGCTGAGTGTTTTGAAAGGTGAGAGGTTTTTGCACTCACTCTGCCTTTCTCTCTCTAAGCTGATGGAGACGTCAGGTGCTGACATGCTGAATGACTCAGACAACAGAGCGCCTATCAGTCCACTGCATTTAGCTGTAAGTGCTCAGTTCTTTAGTGCTGACAGCTCAGCTGGTAGCAAACAGCTGTTGCACAGGTTTATCCATTCGGGATTTTTTCAAAATACCTTAATAAACAAAATGCAAACATATGCACTAATATTCCTGAATGAGCTATAAAGGGTGATTTTTGCATGTCACTTGAAGTTTGCTTCATGGAACAGCTTTCATGTGGAATCTTCTAATTAAAATTTATGCTAATGAAACCTTTGTAAGACTTGTTCTGTAAGTCACTATGACTTTTTAAATTATTACATTGTTTTACTCTCATAATTGTTTAGTATGAGAAATGTTTGTCCTCAATACTTTAAGAAAGATTTGCACAAGGAGTACTATAAGACAGTGATGAAATTCTGTCTATACTAAAATACTCAAAATACAGAGTAACCAGCTTAATCTGTAGCTTTGATCTTTTCACTGAATATAAAGCAATTGAAAAACCACACTGTGCAAATATACGAAGTCTCATGCAATACCTATATATATATGCATATATATACACATATATATATCCAAAGTAAAAAATAAACTTTGACAGTGGTATATGAAAGCTATTTGTATTTCATTCTTATCATAGGTGCACTTTTTTTAAGTAATTTTATGTAAAAAAACTGAAAGGAATTACTTAAGTTTGCTTATGTTCCTCACCTGAAATAATCTGAGGATGATGTATCTACAACATAAAGCGATGAAACTAAATAACAGTAGTCAAAATACTGTTATTTAAGCAGATTGAAGACAGGTGATTTTCTGAGAGCAGTTGCAGGTGCTGACTGAAAGGATAAAATAGAAAAAGCCCACCAACCTTCTTGCTGAAATTGGGGTTTTTTTTAAATTAGTCGTAACTGTTGTAACTGCTTTTTGCTGCATCAGTTGCTCTTCTGCATGCTAAGATAAGAATAGTCTCTTTACAGTTGCGTTTATGTAGTTCTTGCAAGAAAAGGAAAAGTGTTAAGGATGGGAAAATTGAAGAATTTTCTTATTCTTGTAGGCCTATCATGGCCACCATCAAGCTCTGGAAGTGCTGGTACAGTCACTACTGGACCTTGATGTGAGGAATAACAATGGAAGGACACCACTGGATCTTGCTGCCTTTAAGGGACACGTGGAATGTGTAGATGTGCTCATTAATCAGGGAGCATCAATCTTGGTGAAAGATTATGTTGTAAAGAGGACGCCAATTCATGCTGCAGGTATGTGCTAGCCACTAACCACTAAAATGTTGGCTTTTGGAGTGGATAATCTGTTTAAAAGTCTCTGTCATTAATGTTCTAAGAATAATACTTAGGAACAGCGGGTAATTTCTAAGGTATATGCTGTGCTGAGAAACGTGTAGCAAAAGAGTTGCAGGCAGGAACCAGTATTAATCCAATAAACCAGATGAGTCCAAGGAGTGCTGTCCCACACTTCCCTCTGGAAGGGTGCATTGTCCTTGTCCATTCAGCTGGGTGTGCTGACAGGTGTCAGTGACATGTCCCTGCTTCTCTCCTCGTCCTTCACGCAGCCCGAGCTGCAGGCCCAAATTTAGATAGGCAAATTGCATTGCCTGTCTTGGCAGTAAAATGCTTCTAAAAATGACTGGAGTCTTGGAGAATTTTGGCAGTTTGAGAAGAGACATGAAAACTTATTTTGGTTTTTTTCCAAGGATTTAAATTACTCCTGAGCATTTTCAAAATAACAGCAAGCCTTTGCAGTATTTTCTTGCTGACTTTCCTAGAAAACATCTCTAGGCCTGCCTTTCTCTGAGTCTAGAATCCACACTACAGTCTTATTTTTTTCCTCGCATTAAAAATAGGCTTATTGAATTTGACATTTATAGTAATGGTGTTACAGAAGTGTTGCAGTTAAAAAGAGCATTATGTACAAAACATCGTCATTCTAACCACTTAATTTGTTGTCCATGAGCACGAGCTGCATTCTTCTATTTGATTGAGCTTTCCTAACTTGTGTTAGCATGTCTGTCAGCTACAGAAACATGAATTGTCACTATGCTTGTGTGGACTGAATACTGCAGCTGTAGGTCAGAAATAATTTCCCTTCCAAGAAGCAATCATTTATCTTTCATGAGTTGCATTTAAATGAGATTTCTCAATTTTCTGTTTGTTCTTTTTCCATTTTTTTTAAACTGCTTGGTTTATTACATCTATGCATGACATTTCCTTCCCCTTTCTAATGTGATTTCCATTATTATTTTATAACTATGCACACACTACACTTGCTAACAAAATCTGACTCTGATTTGCTAGGTATAGGTTTATCATTGCCTTAGAACAAGCAAAAATTTTGCAGATTCCTATATTTTAATATTGCTTCTTGTGTATGTTGTATAAGCATATATTCCAGTTACTTTTAATATGTGCAACCCTATTTATATATATATTTTTAAAATCTGTTGACAGTTGGAATCAGGTGTTTCTAACACTGTACAGTTGAGAATATCTGATTTCTGTTATTTTCTAGCATTCATATTTTAATTTCAGTTGTAAGAATGCTAAAGCTGAGTGGGTTTTCAAGCTAATGGGCTTTAGTCTGATCAGGTAGGTTGCCATTCTGTTTGTGCTCTTTACTCAAAGGCAATTGATGTAAACCCCATAATTTTAAAATGTTTTACAGCTACAAATGGTCATTCAGAATGTTTGCGGCTATTGATAGGAAATGCAGAACCACAGAATGCAGTGGACATTCAAGATGGAAATGGACAGTGAGTTTAAATGATGGACATTCTGTTCTACAAAAGTTATTGCATTTTGTAAAAGAAAATAACCCAAATATTTTACAGCAGTTATTTTAAAATTATTTTAAAAGACAATTATTGCAATAAGCATGAAGTTGGGAGTGAAAAATGTTCTTGTTCAGTCGGGAGGAAACTAAAATGTATCTTTCTGCCCAGATGCTGAGAAAATGGATTCTGGTTACTTAATCAGGACTTCTGAACTGGGGCGTGTTACTTTATTTTCTCAAATCTAAAAAGCAAATGAGTGGAAGGTCATTGATGATGTAAATCTTAACAGTGTTGATTGGAAGGATAGCAGTTGTTATACTTGAGCTGAGTGCTAGTCTGTTAAATTTCCAAGTGTAAATTTCCACTTTATTTTTGTCTCTGCTTAGGACTCCTCTGATGTTGTCAGTTCTCAATGGGCACACTGACTGCGTTTATTCACTCCTTAACAAAGGAGCAAATGTAGATGCCAAAGATAAGTGGGGAAGGACAGCATTACACAGAGGGGTAAGAGAATATTCCCTTTCATTTCAGTTTCCTACATGCTAATTTCAAATAAAGACTTAATATGTAGCATTAATGAATTTCTCATGATCCTCATCTTGCCATTTTAATTTTTAATTGTATTTCTAGTTGCATTCAAAAGATGGATTCTGCTTGTTTACTACCTACCCTCAGAATTCCTTTGGACTTCTCAAACCTCCTAATCTTGCTGTAAAGTGTTGACTGGAGAGATTCTAGAGTACAGTTTTTTGTTGGGGGGAAGGTAGTGCTAATGGGAGGAAGAAGAGCATGATGCATGCCACATGCCAAATATTTTGTTTATAGTGTCTGCCAGATAAGACAATTGAATGAGCCCTAGAGATTAGTAGTTCATTCAGTGTTATTCCAAGAAAATATTCTGTCATAAGTATTATAATACATTGCTGTTTTCCCAACAGAATGGCTGTTTTCAGGAATAAAATTAACAACTTATTTTACCTATTTTGTTCTGCCCTGAAACGCAAGGACTTGCCTGAGGTTTGCTTGGCTTGCATACATGAATATTTTCAAAGTGGCCCTTTTCCTGTCTCCCTCTCCCAGGCAGTTACTGGGCACGAGGAATGTGTGGAAGCATTGCTCCAGCACGGTGCTAAGTCCTTGCTGCGGGACTGCAGGGGCCGGACCCCCATCCACTTGTCAGCTGCCTGTGGCCACATCGGGGTTCTGGGAGCTCTCCTGCAGTCAGCCACCGCCGTGGATGCCGCGCCTGCCCTGGCAGACAATCACGGCTATACGTCACTGCACTGGGCCTGCTATAATGGTAACATGCCTTCAAATGCACCTCTGAATCTGCCTGTTCATGGTGGGGTACAAGTGATTAATACTTGCAAAAGCAACATATAAAGTCTGTCCTCTTTCCCTTCCTTTCAGTGAATGAGAGAAAATGACAGACATGGTATCTTGGAGAGGAATGTATTAACATCTAATACATAATAAGTGTCTTGGTTTGAACGACAGGTGTCTGCTAAGGAAGGCAGGAACCTCCTTCAGAATGAAGAATGTAAACCCCCTCCCTCTGAATTATTATCATTTTGAAATTAGGGGCTCTCAGGCACAGATGTGGGAATAGAAATAACAGTTCTTTATTAGGAGAACTAAAATAAAAAAACATGCAGTATTACAAAAAAATAAAGTCACTGACAGAGTCAGAATACAACCTGACACCCTGTGGGTCAGGGTGTTGGTAGCAGTCC
>VYXF01010446.1:4908638-4920180 GCA_013397295.1 Polioptila caerulea
CTCCTCCCCCTGGATGGAGCAGTCCCAGTGGGATGATGTAAGTTTATCAGTGGACTCAATGGCCCATTAGGAGATCTCTCCCTGGTGGAAGAGATAAAGAAACTGCCCCAGCTAGTTTCTTATCAGCTGGCCTATTGACAGGAGATTACCTCACCCCCCACCCCAGTTCCCAGAGATGCTGATGGAATACACATTTTTTGGTTACATTTTGCGCTGCAACCCATGACAATAAGAGATGTTTACTTTTGTCCTACATTTTTGTCATATACTATCTTAGTTTTATGCCTCAAGGAGTCTTTAAAGAAACTCAGCTTAATACCTTTGAATAGAAATGTGCCACACATCCCAAAAAAATAACTTTTGTAGAGGGGAATGGTTTCAGATTAAATCTGTTTTTAAACTTGCTTCATATTGCTTTATTCGTATGGTAGGCATAAGAAACTGAAGTATACAAAAGTTATTCAATAAGAATTTAGTTTTTTCTTCATTGATACTTTTCATGGATTTGAGGGTGAGGGAGGCCTTAAAATGCAGGAAAATAATTTAGCTCCTTTGCTGAAGATTTTTTTCTGTGTGTTCATTTAGAACATAATAGAGATTGTTTTTTATTTCATCTCTGAACGACATGATAGAGAAAAATCAAGAAGTAAGAGATTAAACCTTAATTTCACCAGTTATTATTAAGTGAATAATTACTGAGCTAATGCAGCTGGTGATAATTTCAACTAAATGTGGAACAAAAATAAACCTCAAATGGAGTTGTTTTCATGGAGACAAAATGGTGAATGTACTGAAGAGTTTGAAATGCAGAGGTGTAAAGAATTAAATTAGATGTTCTGGATGTTCTTCAGACAGCGTGAGATACCTTATAAATTTCATAAAGTTTACAGTATTGCATGTCAGTTTGATTTTCAGGATTCTAAGAATGCATTGATTCCTAAATGTAGCTCTGTTGAATATAAGCAGTCTTTCTTTGAAACTTTAAAATACAATACTGCTTAATCTTCCATTGTAAGCCTTACAACCTTTTGTAGTTAGACCTTTTCCCTTCTTTCCAATACCTAACTCTTACATTTGCTTTAGGTCACGACAGTTGTGTAGAGCTGCTTCTGGAACAGGAAGTTTTTCAGAAAACGGAAGGAAATTCTTTCAGTCCCTTGCATTGTGCTGTGTAAGGAAGTGCAAAATTATTCTTCATAAATTTCATTGCTGTATTTAACAAAAGATTTATCATTCTGTAAATAACAGTCTGTTTAATTCATTATAGGATAAATGACAATGAAGGTGCTGCAGAAATGTTAATTGATACACTAGGTGCTGGTATTGTAAATTCAACGGATTCAAAAGGAAGGTAAGAGTGTAAATGCAGAAAGAATGTTTGTAATGTCACACAGTGGCTGTGCTAAATTCTTCAGTTGTTTGGGGTTTTGTATTTGCTGCTTAGTTAATTCTTCAGTCCCCTGGTTTTATTCTTTGAAGGTTTTTGTTTTATTCTGTGCTAGAAAGAAATTTTAGATTTTTAAAATCTTCTTCTGATTCAGTAAACTTGAAGTGGCTTTTTATTATGCAGGCAACTTAGAGCATGTTTTAAATTTTATTACTTTGTGGATAAATCTTTATGCATCTTTTATTTTTTCTGAATCAAATTGCATCTCTATTATAAACTGTGTGGGTGGCGTTAGTTGAAACTAGAAAGGGACTTTTTAAAGGCAGCAGTCACAACTCCAGCACTACTGATGGCAACGGATCAGTGGGAGAGACTGCTGAGTCTTTTTATTTGTAGGATCACAGCCAGAGAAGCCCCTTTGAATACAGTAGAAAGCATGGCTGAACATGGCCATATTGTCTTTTGATCTGTTGTAGAACTCCTCTGCATGCAGCAGCTTTTACAGATCACGTTGAGTGTCTACAGCTTCTGCTTGGTCACAGTGCTCAAGTAAATGCTGTAGATTCTTCTGGGAAAACACCTTTAATGATGGCTGCAGAAAATGGACAGACGAATACAGTTGGTAAAGAGAAAGCTTTATATATTTCTGCTCTTAGCTTTGTTAACCTTACCACAGTAAGGTGAAGTAGCCTTACAGTTAACGTTCTCGCAAATATATTTTGTCAAAATTCTGTTTTCATTCTGCCGTTTAGATTTTAAGAAATATGCTTTTAGTTAATACAAGTTTTTATTTCCCCAGAGGTGCTGGTTAGCAGTGCTAAGGCTGATCTGACTTTGCAAGACAGTTCTAAGAACACAGCACTCCATTTGGCTTGCAGCAAGGTGTGTGCATGGTCTGACTTATCAGTGCTGAGCTTTGTGTTATCAAGCACTGTTTGGAAGTATTGTTACTTTGAGAAAACACTCAAAGCAATTTGTGAAGAATACCTGTTACGTGACAGATGTTTGTTCTGTGTTAAGGGTCATGAAACTAGTGCCTTGTTAATCCTGGAGAAGATTTCGGATAGGAACCTCATCAACGCCACCAATGCAGCCTTGCAAACGTACGTATCAGCAGGGAGGGTGGGTGAAAGATGAGTTCTAGGTGTGCACCTTGCTCATAAAGAGGAGTATTTTTCAGAATTTTTTTTCAAATTCATTGAATTTAAACTGATAATAGGTACCAGGAATTGAACCAACTTGGAATTGAAAGGGTGTTTTGCTCATATTTAAAGCTCTAGATGTCTTTTTTTTTTCTGGGTGAATAGGATGATAAATAAAACTTACATTATTGTGATTCCTGTGTGGAGTTACTGCAGTCCACTGGGATTACTTATAAACTGAGATTTTTTTTTTCTATTTTAAAAATTGTCCAGTTTTTCAATTAAAAATCACTTCATTTGACAACTTAAGGCAAACTAAGACTTGATCTTCAAAGATAGCTACTTGAAAAGAAATAACTGCCTGAAGTGTGCCTTTATTCTTCAGCATGTTTTTTGTTTCATGTTTCAAGAATGAAACATTATTTTCTATTAAATATCGTGGAGAATACTCTATTCTTAAACCTTCCTGAAGGTCATCTCTCAAGTAGAATTAAACCTATTTGGTAGCCTAAATCAGAAGGAAACCTTAGAAACGTATGGTATGTCATACCAATCAGGATGGGCTACTAAAATGATTCTTCTGCATTTTTTCCTTTTAGTGAATGCATTTGTGTTACAGGGAATACTTGACACAAGATGTGTAGCTGAGTTATGCACATGAATTATTAGACTGCTTCAGTAACACTATCACAGTCCATTTAGGAAAAAAAACCAAAAAACCACTAAAAAACACCTTACACTGGAACTTGTAAGCAACTCACATATTCTGGCTTTACATCCCTTCTGGAATCTTGCCATATTCAAGCTCATACAGTGCTTCCAAGTATTCCCTGAGATCTGCTTGAATTAAGGAGTTAAAATAGTAAGAATTCTTCCTTTGCTTTTGCTGCTCACCATGGTGCACCTCAGGCAGTATGAAATAACCAGAAAGCAGGAAAGGATTGATTGCCTCATTTCTGGCTTCAAGCAAGGATGTCTTGGGAGAAGGAAAAGCAAAAAGGAGATGGGAACAGATGTGGGAAAGTATGCTACCACAGGCTCATGCAATTCCACCCACATGCCTTGGCTCAAATAGTTTGATCAAGAGATGTCATGGGATAAAATAGGTACACATCTGCACCTCCATTAAGTGTTTATATAAATTGCAAAGTTTTAACAGTTGTTTAAAATATTACTGCTTTGGTAAATGTTTAATAACTAAATTGACTTTCTGAACAGCTTAAACAAAGTTGTTCTTTGTGGCAAGATAAGCATTAAAATTGTTGGTCTCTACATTAAAATTAGTTTAATTACAGTACATTTTTCAGTATATCTGTGGGGTGTGATCATTCCTGAATTTTTAATACTTTAATGTAAGCACCATAGATACAGCTGCTCCTGCTTGTATCTTTTGCATTTCTGATATCTAAGTAAGGCATTTGCTTCCAGCTCAAAATATAGCTTATAGCTAATTCAAATAACTTCAAGAATCTTAGAATGAATGAAGAGCAATATAAAGCAGAAGGGAAGTAAGCTGATTATTCTGTTTCCTGCTGAGTGATAGTAAGGTTTTATTTAAGCCAGTGGGAACCAATTTTGAAAAACTGTTGCATTTGAAAAAGATATAATTAGAATATTTGAGATAAAGCTACACTTTCCTAGAGCAAGTCAACACAAAATTGATTTATGGTTAGTAGTTTGAGGTTTTGAAAAGTAATCTGCTTTTCTTGCTTCATGCATTATACTGTGAAATATTTTTTCATCTCTAATCACAATGGGATATAGTGGTTTCTAGAAGGCAGATTGATGAAGTGTTTCTGCATCTCTTATGAGCATTTACAAGTAGCAGCAAAGGACTGCCATTCTGCTGTCACAGCTCCAGTGACTGATGGCAGTGATATGCAGTAACTCTCAGATGTGACAGTATCTGCTACAGCAGTTGAGTGGGGGATTTATCAACAGTAGGCTGCCAAGTGTTTCTGACTTTTTAACATGATAAAGTCCATGAGCAGGCACATCTTTACTGGCAGCTGCATCCTCACTGCATGCTGCCTTGGAACAAAGAAGGTTCACAATTATTGTAGAGTTTCTTTGCAATAAGAAGGGATTTGCTGAGTTTCCCATCTTAGTTATTACATCTACAATATGTATATCATGTGTAAATAACATAGAAGTATAAGTATTACATTTAACTAGATGCAAGCTACCTATCTTACTTAATGACTTGTTCTAAGGTTTATATATGAGTTTGCTTGTCTTCACAGACCTCTGCATGTTGCTGCTCGAAATGGACTAACGGTTGTAGTTCAAGAGCTTTTAGGGAAGGGAGCAAGTGTACTTGCTGTAGATGAAAATGGTAAGAAAAATCTAACTTTGTTTCCCTGTAAGGAACTGTGGTTCTAAACTCAACTGCCTGAAAAGCAATAACTCTAGAAACTTCAGCCTGAGCCTTGCAGTAGGTTGCCCTCACAGAAAAAAAATGCGTTGGTGGTGGATCATTTTAGCAAAGCAGCAGAAGTGCAGGGAGAGTGAAAACTTTCAGAACAATGCAGGTCACGGCACAGAAATATTTGGTTTGCATTTGTAGTTTTATGATGCACTATAAAAGTAGTTTTATGATGCACCTATAAATGCACTAGCTTTGGCAGACCAAAAATGGTCAGAAAAACATAATGCTCAAAGTAAAATATAACTTTCAGCTGTTAAGAAGCTGGATTGAATTGCTATTTGTTTTGTCACAGTAGGTATATCAGTGTTAGCTTTTAAAAGCTAGTATGATTTACAGCTCACAGTTACTGTTCTCAAGCTTCTGGCTCTTCAGAGTTTTTTGGCAAACAGAAGTAAGAAGTAACTGCTTTATCACGAGAATAAATCCTTCATCTTGTAAGAACAAAAGAAAATTAGATTTATTGGCTAATTCACATATTTTCTTGTAAGATATCTTGTGATCCTCTGAAGCTGTGCTTTTGAAAGTGTAAGGCTCCATCTCTTATGCCATGAAAGCAGTAGCTGGGTTTGGGGAGGGGTAAGGCAATAGATTGTTTGCTTTTTGGCTTTGTTTGGGTTTGTTTGTTGTTATTTATTTCAAAAGTGATGTGCCTAATTAATAGTTCTAATTATATTTCCAGTTTGGAAACTTTTTCCTCTTTTAATGTTCATTGTGACTTTCTCTATCTCTTTCTCAAATTACACTGTTTAAAGTGACATGGGTGACTTAAAGATCATTCCTTGCCTAAAATAGGCCACAAGAGTAAGAGCTAAAAGAAACTCCCTAAAATGAAAAGATTGAAAGATCTTTTTAATTTTTGTTTCTCATCACATGTATGCTGTCTGGAGACATTTGCATTTTTGTGGACTTCTCATATACAGCCAGCCAGTCCCTTGTTAGGATGGATCTTTGACATAACAGGAGGAAAATATTTGTGTCAAAGTACCCTAGCAGACTGGGGATCTAAAAATCTTTTGAATTCTGCTCACGTTTTAAATATTAAAGTAAGTCTGAGTGCTTTCTAATATTTTTTCCTCACCATGATTCTTTCTTATAGCAATTGCTTTGTTTATAAAATTTTAAGCAGTCTTGAGAATGTATCAAGCAGCCTTGATCAATTCTTTTTCTCACTGAAGAAACAGGCAGTGGAATATTTGGGATCACAATACTGACATTCTCTTACTGTAGCATAGTCCAGATAAGTTCAGTGATCTGCCAAACAACATTGGCATTTCATACTGAATTAAATGATATGGGAGTTTAGTTTTAGTTTTAGAAAGTATTAGTGTTTTACATGGAAGTCTGTCTTGATATATGGAATGTATAACCTGCAAAGCATCAACTGTTACAGAATGATGATCCACTTTTTGTCTTTGAATTTGTCCCTTTCTGTAAAAACTACATTGACTTTTTGCAAGTAGTCTCTGTTTGTATCCATAGCTGTATAAACTGAGTCCTCTGCTGCTATATCTGAGCTGTAGATCATTATTGAAAAACGTGACCTTTGAAAAAACCAGCATTGCTTCAGTTACCTGCATTTCAGTTTATAAATAGTTTATAAGATTTTTTAAACTCTGAATTTGAAGTCATATTGATTTTTGTCATAGAGCATCTCTTAAAGTGATGAGATCATTTTTGTTTAAGAACTAATGTCAGTAGAAAAAATTTAATCCTCTTGGTTCTTAATAGATTAAATGCAGCTGAAACAGCAAATTAACTGTCCAGTATACTTCCCCAAAGCAATTGTGTTGAGGCTTCATTCTCAGCTCTGTATCAGTTCTTATTCAAATTTCATTTTTTTCCCATTTTTCCACACCAGTCATGATGAAACTGCCTTCATCTACAAAAATTCTGTTGAATTGGACATTATTAATGCAAATTTGCCTGTCTTAAAAGAAATTTTTGGCTTTTTGTTTCATTTAACACCATGTGAAGTTTTACTTTGTCACTCAACCAACTTTTATGGGGTTTTCTTGTTTTGTAGTGTTTTTTTTCCTGACTATTTAACTTGTGTTTTAGTTTATACTGGAGATGTCCAGTTTTTGAAAGGAATTTTCCTGTAAGTGCTTATAAGATGACTTGTGCCTCAGGCTCTCATCTCTTTCCCAGTGTTAATACCTCATTCAGTTGATCTTGAGAGCTCTCATTGCACTGACCACATTAATAACCCTCTGGTTTTCCTGTAGACGCCTTCCTGACAACTTTCACGCCCCAGGAGACAGAGCAGCTCTATGTTTGGGCAGGGGGAGCCCCAGCCTTAAGTCAGTGTCCATCATGCAGACTCTTGTTTTCTGTTTTACAAGGATGCTGCCCCAGCTCCCTCTGTTGCCCCATCTACAGATGAAGATAGTAAATATTTTTTTGTTGTTGTTGTTCTGTGAAGCCTTATGAAGGTACAAGTGCAGATTATGGGGACCATTAGAGGAGAGCTGAGTAAGAGTATTTCAGTGAAGTCAGTTCATTTACATCAGCTTCAAAGGAAATATAAAGTATTTATATCTGCTGTTTCCCTGACTTATGAATTATCACTCTGCAGTCAAGTGACATAAAATTACAATTTGTTCTTACAAATTTGAATTTGGTATGGTGGAGTTAATATAAGTTAATATGGTGGAGGACACAGATGTCAGTCTTCCGTGGTGTAAGCAGTTACTTCATCTTGCTATGTCTAAGGCGAGAATAAAACTGGGTTATTTCATTCCTGCTTATGAAGGCCAGGAGCTTGAGACCTACAATTGTATATTAATTATAAACACAGCTTTTAGAGAACAGAAAACTTCTAACAGAAGCGAGTATTTGTTTAATCTTTACATTGATTTTTTTTTTTAATGAACTTAGATGCTCTGCTCCAGAAGGAACATGAGTATTCAAGACCCTAGAAGTCTTTAAAAGGGGGGAGGTGGGAAGGGGACAAACAAACAAATAAACAAAACCCTTAAAAATAGCAGGTGACTGCTTGATTTTCTTCTTTGAACTTTTATCAAGTCACATAAATGAAAGGAATGGTGTTGAATATGACCAGCTTGAATAAACTTTGTGTGTCATCTTACCTTCATACAACCTCCAGCAACTGTAGATATTAAATGGTGTGCATCTGAGTATCAGTTCTGAGCCTTCTGTTCTGCCTTACATGCCTGAAATGCAGTCATGATCCAGGTGTGGCGAGCTCTGGCCCTTGCTTCTGAATCCTCTCAAAATGTATCTCTTCTGCAGACTGTCACTGTTAACTCTGAGCTGTTTAAGTGCTGTGGTACCTTACTAACAATGAAAACATCCGCTGCGCTGCACTTCTGTACGGCCCTATCGCATGGTCAGCTGGTGCGTTCTGTGCTTGACTTATCTGTGTTTCCTTGGATTGTGTCTCCTTTGGGCAGGGACTCTTGTCTTGCTCTGTTCAAAGCATCAAGCACAAGGTCTGTCCTGAGCGAATAATAGTTCAACTGCAAGACTGTCCCCTGCTTGCTGTTTTCTTAATTTCTAGCTACAGTTACTTTCCATAATGTGCTTACTGGTTTAATACTTATGTGCAATTGTACAATACAGTAACTGCTCCTGAGCTCTATCCTAAAACTTGATCTGGACCTACTTCTAAAAGAAAGATGATTCCTTTGAAGTAGTTGAAACACCTGCTGGTAGAATGAGCATTGCCTTGTTTTCCGTGCCTTCCTAAAGTCTGGATAGAAGTCTATCACGCACTTTGCGTTAAAGCCATCTATTATTTCAAATTACTTGTTGCTTTTTACTTGGATGTTGAACACCCCAAAGTTGTGGACCTTGGGGTAGTGCAGACTCCCAAATGTACCTGAATATGAGTCTTCCTTTTGAGCTCACTGTGGGCATTTCTGTCCCACACAGTGAGAGATGCTGCAGGGTGACCTGGGCACATGCTGCCGGGTGGAGCCAGGGAGGGGAACTTGTCCTGCTCTTGGCAGCAGAAGTAGCAGTGATCTGTGGTTGTTGTTAGGAGACTGCCCTGCTTTCAGAGCTCCAGTGGCACCACCAAGTGCAGTCCCTTGGTGCTGTAGATGCACCGAGACCTGTGCCAGGACTCACCCTCAGGCGCCGTCCGAATGGTTAAGCCAGAGACAGGAGCAATGCATGGCTCTCTTCTGAGGAGAATCTGAAGCATTTTTCTTGACATTGAATAGAGGCAAGTACACAGAAAAGGGGAAGCTGCAGAAGGAACAATGGTGGAGGATTTTTAGAGCCACTGAAACCCAGAAGAGATGTCGCAGCTCCGTGACCTGGCTGCAATAATTCCGTAGCCCGAGACCTCCTGTGTTTGGGAGTTGTCACAGCACCAATTCCTGGCAGAAGTTTGGTTGGACCAGTTGGGCCACAAGATGTGTCCCTGCAAGTTCCAGCCTGCTAACCCAGCTGGCATTTCCTCAGACTTCTCTGTATTTCTTAATTGATACCATGCAAATAAAAATTAGGCATTGGCTTTATAATCTATATTGTAATAAAGTATAGGTTTTATAGTATAATTATACTCTGCCTTTTCAATTGACTGGCCTTGATCCTTTAGCCAGCTTGTTACTGAGACAGCACAGTGTTACTGAAGTAACTGTCTGTGGTGAACAGCTGTGGTGGAGCCTCTGGACGAAGAAACATTTGAGCTGTAGTTTGTGCAGTAGCTCTTAGTGAATGCCGGCACCTATCCCTGTTGGCTGTTTTTAGTTGTCTCTCCTCAGCCAGGTGGCTTCCTTACCATTTTCACATCTGGGCTTTTCTCACTGGCCCAGAGTGTTTGGCTGTGCTTAACAAAGCAATTATACCTTTTTTGCAAAGTCCATTAATTTCAACATTGTTTTTGTAACCAGAAGTTTAAAAATACTAATTGATAATGCATTTATTTCAATTTTTTTGTTGTTTTTTAAACAGTGCGGAAGTAAGCAATGTAAAATACTTTTGCAGCTGAAAGATTGTATGAACTTGGAGCAGTTTGCACACTGTCTTTACTTTACATGAAGACGTGTTGTTTTCTGTTGATCTGTAGGTTACACGCCGGCTTTGGCCTGCGCGCCCAACAAGGACGTGGCCGATTGCCTGGCTCTCATCCTGGCCACCATGATGCCTGTTTCATCGAGCAGCACATTGCCCTCCCTCACCTTCAATGCCATTAATCACTACACCAACACCTCAAAAACTGTCACCTTCGATTCCTTGCCAATCATGAGGAGTGACCACAGCTCCTACTGTACTTTCAACAACATTGGCAGGGAAGGTGGCTACCCCTACACGGAAGAAGACGAGCTCAATGACTCAGATTCTGAGACCTATTAAAGCTACTTTTTGTAGGTCTGAGTGAACCCTCACGCTGGAAGGTCAGACTTGTGCTATCAGAAGGCTGTTGCTGTTTGAATACAGAAGAAGGACACACCTTTGAGAAGATGTTTTTTATTGTGGTTGCATATTAAAAAAAAAAAAAAATCTGTGAGACTCTAGGAAGATTTTTAAGAGCATATTTTGCAGAAGAAGCATAAATTCTTGAATAAGTACTTTGAATCCATGGCAAAAAAAAAAAGAAAGAAAAAATAAAGAATGTCAAAACTGTTTTGTTTAACTGTTCTACCATTCTGTTTCTGGTGCCAGGAGTAATTCCTGCAGACTGGGCACCCAACTTGGTGTAAATGAACAACATTATTGTACAAGACAAAGGATGCTAGATTCAAATGCTCTCAATAAACCGAAAACCATTTTGAAGGCAATAAATGAGTTTGGTACAGTAGGCATTGTTTGTGCTGCAAATTGCCAAAGGACCAAATAACTTAAAGATTTTTTTAATTAAATACGTTTTTGTGAAAACTGGAATAGGTTATTTGAGAATTTACTTCAACCAAACCTTAATTACTTCTGGAAAAGAAGCTTAGATTTGGGTTTAAATGTTGAATTTTATTTTTTTTTAATCATCTGAAAGCCTTCCGACACTATTAAATGTAACATGAAAGAAAGCAGATGTGCTTTTAAGTTTTATTTTCTTTTTCTTTTAGGTGAAATGAAAATGATCTGTCATACTTTTATAATACTAAAATTAAACCAGCTAACAAGGTAAAGTCAGGGTGAAAAATGTACAGTGTAATAAGGGAAGGAAGGGGTGGGAGATGTGGGAGGGAAGAAGTAATTGTTGCACAGTTACAGATTTTTTTTTAACTTTTGGGTTTTGGATGGAATTTTTCTTAATTTAAAAATACACAAGTAACTTGGAAACTATGAAACTGCATCAAAAAATTGAATTGAAATGTCTTGATAACCCTGTTGTGACTGAGAGTTCTTTTCAGTAATTTATCTACTTCCTTACATCATAAATTTGTATGTAAGATTAAAATTGTAGATCCCTGTCACCATTTTTTTTTTTTTTTAATCCCAGATTTACAGAGGGGGGAGGGAGGAGGGGAGGTGAATTTAAAAGTATATTTCCCTATTAGAGAAAAAAGTACAGTGTCTGGTCTGTGGGAAGAGCTGTGTATCTTTGTTGTGCTCCATTTAGAAAATAAACAGCAGAAACAGGTCCCTGTAATGTAGTTCAAACTTGCCCAATTTTTT
>VYXF01010446.1:4920219-4937441 GCA_013397295.1 Polioptila caerulea
ATAACAGACTACTGTGGGTTTTTTTAATTGCCTGAAGAATGAAAAACTGACATAAGTAAACTGAAGTTTTGTCTGTTAAATATGAATTTACTTTATTTGGCTCTGCTTTAACTATAACTGTTACTTTTCAAGTGAATTTGTTTATGTCCATGCAAGGAATCCTTGCGTGTCCTGGCAAAGTACAAATAAATTACTACAAACTGATTCCAATTTCATTTTTATCCTTTTTTTGGTATTGTGAAACTGGAAATCTTTGATATTGTAAATTAACAGCTGCTTTTCTGAACACAGTGTGGAAACATGGGACAATATTTTGATCTATTTGATAATTTTGTGGGGTTTTTGAAGAATTAATGAGCATGTACATAGAAATAGTGACTGCTTGAATACTGTATTTACCTGCACTCTTTCAGTACTTCAAGATTCCTGTATATTTTACAGAGTATAATAAAACCCAAATGTGAGTTCTACTAATGAATAATTTATTTGTATGTACTAAGAATTAATGACAAAGTTTCTTGTCGAAATGTTGGAGTTTATAAAATCTTCACAAAAACTTTGCCAGCATTTTAATTCTAAAGTGAAGGTGAGCAACTTAAAGTAATTTTAAATATTGCATTATTTCTTTAGGCTTCCTTGTAAATATTGCTTTCTTAACCATTTGTGCCTGTGTTCATTGCTTATCTGTGAGCAGAGTTTGAGGACTTCAGGGAGGTCATGATTTCTGTGCTCTCTTTATGCTGAATCTCTCACGTGTGTGGCTCTGTGGCAGTGATGTTTGTGCCACAGGCAGCACTCACAAGATCCACATTGGCCTGTCTTGGGATTCACTGCAACCATTTAAATTCAAAGGCTGGAGCAACATGGACCCATTTTTTTTTCCTCAAATGCTTCTGGGAAACCTGATGAGAACACCAAGTGGTGTCTGTTATTTAAAAGGTACCAGCTGCATGTTTCTGTTGGTGAAACTGTCTGATGTTAATTCAAAAGCACTGTGAAAGGATGATATTAATAGGCCTTTAATATCTATGCTGACCTCTGTCTGACTGGGGGCTGGCCTGTTATCTCTGTGTGGTGTCTGTAGCCATAGGCACAGACTATAGCAGGGGGCTCTCCTGTCCTGCTGGGAAGATTGCAGTGCAGAACAGGCTGAGCTGTTCGTGACCACTGGGCACGTGGGTGACAGAGGAGGAAAAGCTCAGATGGCACTGGTTTGTTGAAAAGTCAAAGATTTGGATATGGAATACAGGGACAGGCAGAAAACAGTGCTGTTGAACGTGTTTGTTTCCTTATGTCAATCAGAAGTTTCATTTCGTTGCTACTCACCTCTTGAGAAAATGTTCTCACTGCGTGAAATTGTTATTTTAACTTCAGTTTTGTGAACTTTTTTTGAGCTAAATATCTGTCTGTTCTAATTATGAATTCTTAAATCCACTTAGGAATTCATAGTTACATGATTTGTGTATCTCATCTATCTCGTCATTGCAGTTTATTCAGTGATCCTGAACCTTGCAATTTGCATGTATTTGTTAAAAAAAAACAAAACCCAAACTCTTATTACTGCCTGGCAGTATGGGTAGGACAGTAATCATGTCTTGTAAGTGATAATTAAGACTATTATTGTAATATGGTCTAATTCCAAAAATGGAACGTGATTTGTTTAAAGACCATGCTACTGTGCTCTGAGATCACTTCCTTAATGAGAGGTCAAGGAACAGCAGGTTCCTTGTTTCTGAAAATGATGATTATGGTGTCTGGGGGGAGGGGGTTTAAAAAAAATGTTTGTACCTCAGTTGGAGGTCTATTCATTTTCAGAAAATTATGTTGGAACATCCTTTTTTCTAAAAGAAATCCTCCTGATTTTCTACAGATGAATATTGCACAGCCTTTATCCAAACAATCTCTTGGATTTTCACCAAGGGAGAGCAGTGAGCCTTGGCTGGACTACTGAAGCAGTATATTAGAATAAGAGAATTTTGTCCTGGGGAAAAAAAAAAAAAATCAAATGGACTTAAGGAGTGAGGACAGCTGGCTCTGCTCAGCTTTCTGTGTACTCTGACTTCTGGGATGTTTTATGGGTTTTCCTTTCTCAGGATAAATGCTCTGCAGGAGAGAATGCCAAGTCAGTATTAACCTCATAGGTTGAGCTGTTACTTCTGGAGTCTAATGTTGCAGGATAAATGCTGGATGCTGATAAGTTGAAGAATCAGTCTGTCTGTCTCCCCCTAGGAGTGACCCTACTGCAATTGAGGAGATTTTTCGTGTAATTCCATATAAAATCTTGACTTCTGTGTCCTGCTTTGTATTTCCTCCTGTAAGGTTATATCGCCTTCCCATGCTTAGATGTCTCCAAAATATTTGTATAAATATATGTGGAACAGTCAGAGCTTTTATTGTAGGCACTTTTTAAACTTAGATTGGTTGTGATTGTTTGGGGTTTTTTTCTGGTAATTTATTTTGTTTAAAATTCTGACATGTCTATGTTTCGGTTTTGGCTACCAGCCTAAAGAATTAACAATTGTTTGGTTGAAAAAGAAGTTAGGATGTAAAAATTAATACTTCTAATTTTTGTTCCTTTTAACATCTACACATGTTAAAAGGAGCACTAAAGAGCCCAAAGCTGTTATCTAAACTGTAGGGAAGATGACTAAAAAAGAGCATGAGATAATGTCTACAGGTTCTCCAACCCAATTAATTCTGGTTTTGAGAGGAATTACTCTTCCTTTCTTGCCCTGATTGTACCCATTTAAGCACAACTACGGTTGTAACCCAGAATAACATGCTCTATTTATATCTACTATTAAAAAAAAGTAAGAGAATGTTCATTAAATGCAGTTGTTTGGGGATAACACAAGTGTTTAGGTAATTCAGGTTCTGTTTCAAAACAAAATAGAAGTGTGGTGACCTTTCTGTTGTTGATCCTGCAATAACTGGGTGAGAGGATCAGCATGTAGAAAGATGGGAAGTGTCAGTGGATACTGCCCAAAGAACTGGCTAGCATTACTTGTGAGAAGTTTGTCACAATCAGGGAACATTTTTAACAGTGCTAGATGTCTGCAAGGAGCCCATACTACTCAATTCCATGTTTGGATCGGTGAAGTTCACATCTTAAAAAACTGAAACCTAAATAAAAAGGGTAAATGTTTATGGAAACAGCAGTTCTGCAGAACTGGAGGTCGTGCTTTTTGGCTCTGTGTACCACAGGATGGGTGAGGGAGCTCCCTGAGCTTCCCTGGCTACAGCTGCAGGAGCAGCAGGAGGATCTTCCTCATCTCCCACAGCTTTGCACTGGGCCTCTGCTGACGGTATGTATCCACAAGAGAAATGCCATCACACTTTTGCTTAGAAAGCATTGATTCCTGCTGACAGTAGTTTCTGAAAATCCAATGCTGTTGGAATAAGACTAACTAGACTTTGGAGAGAAGGGCCTTTTTTAATCTCTTAATAAGTAGTTTAAACTTGCAACACAACTTCCATAGGTCTGAATTCAAACTTGGTAAAATTGATATTAATATCATGAAAAAGTAAGTATTTAAATTCTTAAAGCTGGTCAAGCCAATTCACACAAATCCTTAAATCCAAGATCGGTAGTTATTGCCTCTTGCAGTAATCTCTGTGATTTGTGATGATTTCCTTATAATCCTCTTTAATATGCTGCAGAAGCTGGCAGAATAGTTGGAGTAGAATTCTGATTGGGATGGAAACATTTTGTGTATATAAATGTGTAGCTGTGACTCTGAATTGGACGAGATAAGAATTTATAAAACATGGGGCCCCAGACTTTACAGACTGAAACCTGAGGTGGTAAATGCTCTTGGGAATGTGGTGGGAGCCTTGGGGTCATCATGAGCAGGGCCAGGAGCAGGGCCTCAATGATCTTTGTGGGTTCTTTCCAGTCACATTCTATGAAATGAGAAGGGGCACAGCACAGGCCTGTGTTAGCTGATAGCATTGGCTTTGTGCTTTCTCTGGAGTCCTGTCACTGTCATAGCTGTATGTTTTCAAATGTTAAGTGCAAAGGTATCATCACTGTGCATTCATTTTAATGATGAAACAACTGGCTATTCTTAAGAAACTATCCTGTTACTGTATTTATGAGAATCTGTAAGCCTGATCACAAAATCCCTTCATTTTACTGCTTAACAGGAGAATGGCTGGACATGGTGAATGTTACCCAGGCCCCTAGACTGACCTGTTTTCCCTCTCAGACCTACTGAGAGAAAAATAGTCTGAAATGGCATCCTTGGAAAGAGCATTTGGTTCAGTTGTTAGGGCATCTAGAGCCCAGCAAGATCACAAAACTGTTTTGGTTTCCTTTCCCTGGGGAAGATTAGTTATAAACATGACTAAAATTTTCCAATCCTAGAGCTGATCTTAAAACTGAACCTTCCTGACAGGGAAAGATGATTGTCCCTGCTTTCAGGACTTGAAGATTTCTTGCAGCTCTTTCTAACCTGGTATCCCAGTCTCTTTAGCTAGCACACTATTTGCCTTTAAATAAAGCAGTATTTCAATTATCCACGCTTCCCTGGTGCGCTGTGTGTTATTTTACATTAGGATAAATTTAGCTCACTCCATTCTATGCTATGTTTTGGCAATTTTCAAGCTGAGGTTGGCAAAGAGATCTTGCAGTTTTTCCCCATGTAACTGTAAACATAGTTTAATAATAGAGAACCTAAAGAACCTTTCAAACTGTCTTCATGTTCATGGTGTCACTAAATATTTAAAGAGGGAAAAAAACACCTTACAATTTTTCTTTTTTTAATTAAAAATGCAATAGATGCAACCAGAATTCTTGCTATTCAGGTTTACAACAGAACAAAACAAAACCTGCTTTGAAGTCTTGTCAAAGGACAGACTTGCAGGTTTTCTACTCTGTACCTGGGATCTGACAAAAGACAGGTGTTCTATGTTAAAAGAATAGATTAGATAGCTTAAACAGTTTTAAAACAAAATCTAGTGATTTCATGTATCCTGTCATGTATTTTCTGTCCCTTGCCAAACTTTGTTACTCAAACTGTCTGCATAATTTTCTAAAAATCTTTGAAATCTTCCCAATCTATTAAAATCTTAATGAATTCAACTCTTCTAATCTCTTCTACCAAGAGTTTGTTTCATTTGCTGTGGGTCCCACTATTATTTCTGATTTCTGACCTATGTTGCCCACACCTGTTCTCCCAGGGCAGGGCAAAAAGAGAGCACAGTGACTTTCTCAAGTATTTTCATTGTTGTTGACTTTTAAAAACTTGGTGGAGTGGTAATTCAGTTCAGCCTGTGAATATCTGGTGTTCTCATTTCACTGGCTGAGATCTGCCTAAAGTAGCTTATGTCCAGTTGGGCGTTGTGAAGGTCTCTGATCTGAACAGATTGTGCCACCTCAGCCTCTTCCCATGCCTCTTGACAGCTCAACTCCCAAGGTTCTGTTTTCCAGCTGTTCCTTTGATGTGCTCTCTGGTGCTTCTGTCATGCTAAGGAGAGTATCCCAACATCCACCTGGAAAAATCACGGTGAATCCTGAAGCAGCAGATGCCTTATGAGGAACCTTCCAACCCCTCTGACTTGTGTGCTGTTACTCCTATCTGGACAGAGAGTTTCTATGGTTTATCCTTCCCAGGAACAGTGGGAAGACACCATCCCCTGCTGTCTCAGAGAGGAAGTTTCTGCAGTGTCAGTACAAATTCCCAAATCCTAATTTCACTTTGATCCACAGACTGACTGATTTAAAACTACTCTAGATTTCAGCTCAACTTCCTCTGTGTCAAAAATCTTTGTGTCCTGGTTTGGTTTTGTTCCGCTCTCGGATGGGAATGGCTCAGGAAGCTTTAATAAAACTGTTCATATCCATTAGATGATGGGCTGCTTTA
The DNA here is from genome assembly GCA_013397295.1 of Polioptila caerulea. NCBI lineage: Eukaryota > Metazoa > Chordata > Aves > Passeriformes > Certhiidae > Polioptila > Polioptila caerulea. The sequence goes on from VYXF01010446.1 coordinate 4,926,084, forward strand.
CAGTGTGTTACTAGTGAACATCAGCCTTGCTGAAGGCTCCTCTCACCTCCTCAGCATGTGGTAAGTGGCTTCACTCACAAGACTGCAGGCTTGTTTGGGCACAGAGCAGTGCTGGGACTGCTGCTCCAGCAACACTTCCAGAAGCCACCCATGTGTGGTGGTGGTGTAGGTTGCTGCTGGTCACCCTGGGTCAGACACACACATCTGCTGTTACTCAAAGATCAGGGTGGGAGGCAGAGTAGATACTTCCTGGTAAACCATTGTGTCTAGTACTGCCTGTTCAGCCTTTCCCAGTGCCTTTGCTAGAGGTGGCTGTTTTGGGTGAAGGGAACAAGGTATGAGAACACTCTCTGATACTTAATGCCTGCTCTTCTGAGGGAGGAGACAGGCACATGCCTCATGCAAACTCCAGTAGGGCTAGAAGGTTTTGTTCTAAGAATTTTAACATACCCAGAGTTAGAATAACTCTTTGGGACACACTTTGCAAGTATTTCACAGACAAATACCTCTTCTTTCCTTAAACATAGCAAATACATGTAATGCTATTTATTTGACTGACTTACTGTGATAATGGTCTGCTCTGGAATTAAATCCCAAAGAGTATTGTAGTGCATGCAGTTGCATGTTTTTCATCCTCTAAAGTGGAGGGTCCTGAGAGATGAAAACTCCAGTTGTTCATTGTTCCATTCTTTCAGACCTGGTCACGTGGCACTAGAAGCACCAACAAGCACTGCAAATGCTTTTCTGTTCTTCCCTGTACATCCTGGAATCGTGCAGCATTCAGCAAGAACATGGTACGGCTGCCAAAGAATTAATGATCTTTAATAACCCTGTGGTGGAATGGCCTACTTTCATAGCAGCAAGTTTATGCCTAATGGGATACAGGCATACATTCCCCTCTATTTCTGTCCCATATATGCTGCAGGATAAACAAACCTGGTGTCTTGCTGTATCAGAGCAGTGTTCAACGAGGGCCTGACTCACAGGGATACAGACTGGAGAAGGAAGGTTTGATAGAGCCCAAGATCTCCCATAATTATACACTGCTTCTATGTAAAAATCTAAGAAACTCAAAGGTAGAAATTCAGCAATTTTTTGGTTGCTTTGCTTTCTGAAACCAGAAAATGAGTTCATTTGAAGCAGGAGCTGACTGAGCACCTCTCAGGACTCATCCCTGTAGCTGTGGTGGTTTGAGGTTGAACTAACTCAGACCACCAAAACAAAGGGAGACTCCCAGCTTTCCTGTCCCCTGTGCTCTGCTCCTTTCAGCCTGACTAACAGAGCAGCTGGAACACAAGGACTCACCAGAGGAACTGTTGTGTTTATTCCATTACTCAACAGCCATTACCCAGATGAAGTCATAATAGCCAATAAGACCCCATAAAATTATAATGCTTGAGAATACATTACTTGTCTGAATTTAACCTCAAATTAATAACCTTTGAATATTCTCTTCCTAACTTCTTCACTGCAGTAGAACAGCTATAGCATTTAATCTAGTCACTGCTCTGGAAAGAATGATGTGTTTTACTCAGCAGCACAAACCTGCCATCTGGCGCATGAGGCATTGATGCAAAATCCTTGCTGTCCCACAGCTTCTTATGTGCTTTTCATAACTCCTCTTGAATGAATTGATGAACAGCGTGTAAGATGTCCTAAAATCAAAACAGTCTTAAAATTACTTCTCTTTTAAACAGGGAAAGTTAAAGTACTCAAACAGTACATAACATGGCCACTGACTTTCAATGCTGATGTTTTCTTTAAACATAATTTCTTGTGAATTGTGTCTTGCTGCAGTCTAGGTTTTCACAGTCATTGATATCCTGTTCCCCAGACTAGCTCTTCTGTAGATGTTTACAGCTGTAACATTCAGTTAAATGTGTGACAGGATTACAGATATCCAAGTGGCCAGTCAATGGTAATGATTTCAGCTGGGAGTTTTTGACTCTAAGAAAAAAAACCAATCATGGCAGATTGTTTAACCAAAAATCAGAACCTCAGCACATAAAAGCTGTATGTATTTGTACTTACATGTTTTTGTGCATGTTATGCACAATATTTGTGTCTTCCTTCCCTTTCTCTTGTGTTTTTTTTCCTTGCAATAGTTTTCCATTCCTTTCATTTCCATATATCCAGCCAGGACACCCAAAACCCAAAGGACTAAATTAAAAGGAACAAATTCAGTTGAAATGGGATGTGTTATTTTCTGGCATAAACCACCTCACTGGACCATAGCAAGCCTTTACCTTTGCAAGGCAGTCCTTTCACTCCTGGTAGGACATAAGCTACCATGGTACAGACTGCACTTACAGCCATTATTTCAAATGTAGGACTTAATCAGGCAGTATTCAACAATTCCTGTTAAGATACATACTCAGAACATACAGGCAGTTGTTCTCTGACTCAGTCAAATATCTGTGCTAGTCCTTTTCATACCACCGTCCGTAGAGAGCAGCTGTCAGGAGGNCCTTTGCAAGGCAGTCCTTTCACTCCTGGTAGGACATAAGCTACCATGGTACAGACTGCACTTACAGCCATTATTTCAAATGTGGGACTTAATCAGGCAGTAATGGGACAAACACTCCTGAACCTCTTGGAAATATGGGTATTCAACAATTCCTGTTAAGATACATACTCAGAACATACTCAGTTGTTCTCTGACTCAGTCAAATATCTGTGCTAGTCCTTTTCATACCACCGTCCGTAGAGAGCAGCTGTCAGGAGGCCAGAAGATGTTCTATTTTTGCTGAGGAAATAGTGGTTGTTTTTCCAGCCCATGTGATCAGCAAAGTCCAAGGTAATACCAGATGTCAGCAGCAAAGGAAAGATGTAAGGGGTGCTCATATTTCCCCATAGCTGGAAATCTATCAGAGCAGTGGCATCTGTGACCTCCTGTCCACAAGTGCTAAAGCTGAGACCACCACACTTCACCAAGGCACAGGCCTGGACATAGTATGTGCCATGCACTGTATGGAGCCCATCAAAAACTCCCAAAGCATATAATTCATCAGTTAAAACAGCTCTCTGATAGTTTAAGTAACAACAAAGGGTGTTGGCACAAACCTGGAGCTCTCCTTTTTCCCCCCATACAGGAACAAAAGTGAAGTTGTCGTACATCATTTCTGCATAAAAGGAAGGAGGTGACTGCTCCTTCCCTTTTTCAGATACTCTGCCAGGAGTCTCTTCTTGCTCCTTAAAGCAAACTTCATCATCCAGTGAGGTGCTCGTAAAGGTCCTGCATGAGTCATGTAAGTTCTCTCTAAATCTTTCATTACTCTCTAAACTGGTTTTATAATCTGCAGTAATCACAGGAATTTCTGCTACTATGAGCTTGCCACCATAACTTTCCATGTTGTGGTAGATGAATGACTTGACTGGAGTGTATATGCCACTCCCCGTCATGCCCAAGGTAGGGTGGTGGATGTTGGCTGCTAAAATATTGACATTGAAAGCTGTTGCAAAAGCTTGTTGAAACTCTACAGCAGACAAAAGCGGGAGCTGGTTCATCCAGGCCGTTGGATAAACAATTTGCTTCAAATTGTACTGTCTGATGAGGTTCACTGCAGGCTCAAAAAAGAGTATATCAAAGCAAGTGAACATGCCAAACTTGCCAGCAAAAGGGGTATCAAAGAATGCATGGTCTGGCTGTGCAGGGGTGTCAAAAGCGCCCTCGAAGTACAGGTTGTGTTTGCGATAGGTGGCCAGCAGCGCCCCGTCCGCGGCCAGCGCCACGTTGGTGTTGAACTGGTACCTCCCGTCCGACGGGCACCCAGGGTCCGCGCGCTCGCACGGCTGCTTGGTCCCTAAGTTGGCCACGAGGAAGATCCTGTTCTTCAGAGCCATGCAGCTCAGGCGCTGAACGACCTGGACAACAGTGTGGAGAAACGGGAGCACCTCAGAATGGGGTGGAGAAGGTTTTACTTAAGCACCTATTACTTACTTAATACTTTCCAAATTATTATTTTGGAAATTCAAAATTGAACACATTTAACCATATCTGTAAAATTCAAAAGCACCAATGGTTTTGTGACATGAGCTACTGGAACCAGTAGGCTTGTAGGCAGAAAGGTATTTCAGATGTTTATTTTAAAACAGCTCTGAAAAAAATTCTCTGAGTTTTATTTCCTCAGAAGGAAGTAAGTAAATAAATCTATTCCAAGGATGGTAATTTTTAGAAACTTGTAATTTGTAGGAGCACCAGTGGTGCTTTAAAACACCATATGTCAACTGAAACCTTTGCCAATGCAGAACAACTGATCTGTGCGTGCCTTTAGAACAGCAAATATCTAATAATGATCATCTGCACCTGGATGTTTTTACTATAATTTTTTAAAAAGCAATTACTGCCTATGTCTTAGAGAAGCAGAGATGAAAAGGGATAGACCTTGCATACTACAGCAAAGAAATAGAAAACATTGCAGACCACTGTATTACTGGGGTATTTCTTCCATAGCACAGGGTGCTACACCAAAGACTGACATGACTGCAATCTCCAAACAGCATCTGAATGGCAAACTAAGTTCTTGCTTGCTTGGCCATGATCATTGGTAACAAAGATTCATAGGCCATAATAGATCATTGTTTACAACTGCGATTCACACAAATCCTGCTCACTAGGTACAGGCATGATTTCTTCCATTATATTGAGTACTGGAAGAATCAGCAGTCTGTATTTACTGAGCACGGTTATTTTCAGTCCAGGTTCAGAACAGTGAGTGACAATGCTATTTTTGTAACATCCAGGTCATACCTTACCTAATCTCACTTGGTCTGTGTCAAGCTGTGACTTCTATTACGTTGTAGCAGGTAAGTCCTGTTACTTGTGCTAATCATTTGGCAATCATCTGCTGAGTCAGAACGCTGTGCTGTCATTAAGTCATTAAAGCCATGAGAATGCAAAAAGGGAAGATACTACTGTGTTGTTTTATATAAAACAATGGTGTTCAAACCCCAACCACACACAACGGATCTTACGAGAGAGCAGCAACCATTTCAGAGGTTGGAGAGGAGGAGATGACAAATCCAGATGGTTCATACACAACTGATCTCCTTCCAAGGGGATCTAGCCCCTCCTCTGCTAGGAATGAAACCGGCAGAGCTTGAGCATCCATGAAAACAGAATCTGGGACTAGGAGTTGTTAAACTTGCTTACTTCCCTAAGCAAACCAACTGGAACTATTTCCCATCTGGAGCATTCAGTTATCCCACCCCTGCAGGCATCAACCCTACGTTTACCTCTGTGTCATTGAACAAATAGGGCTCTCTGCAGGGATTCCACTTCCCAGAGTGTGAATGCGGAACAAAATCCAAGTAAGGGTAAATGGAGCTTCTGGTGAAGTTGAAGCCATGGATTCCATCTTCAGGAAAAACAATGATCTGTGCCCCCTGTATGTAAAACAGATATGTTTTGTAGGCAAAGCAAAGGAAAAGGGGGGGATCTCATAGATGAAAAGAGCTAAAGAAAGTTAAGGATAACCCAATTGTGTTTTACCAATAATGTAGCTAGACCAAGTATTTTCTTCAACTTTATAGTAGGTGTAACTATGTAGCAGGTGTGTAACTATGTTTATAAAAAAAACTTATTTAACCTGACACATACCTTTATCTTGAAAACTAATGCATTTGACATAATTTTAGGGGCATGCAAATAAGAGCATACTGCATCCAATTTCCTACCAAAGGTACTCTCCCTTCACACAAATCATGAGAATGTCATCATTCAGGTTAAAGACCGATTATGTTAAAACTTGTCTTAATTTCTTTCTGGTAGAATTATGCTATTTGAAGATACACTTTGTCAAAGGTGCAGCATCACTTAATTAATTAGGCATTGGGTGATCTACAACTCCCTGAATTTCTCCAAAGCAAATACAGACTGACAGACACATGCACAAAGACTTCTCTAAATTCCATTGTAATATGAGGTTGGACAGGGTACTGGGAGTGTTCATTTCAGAAACAGCTTCACTGTGGAAGCAGTGCACAGTCTGGTAGAAATGTAGCCCTGCTAGAGGCTCTGCCTGAAGTTCAGGGAGATCTGAATTGTTCCTAAAAATGAGGTGGATTCTTCTTAAATCAGACACAGCACCCACCATTCAAATTCCTGTTAGTTTTCAAAAGTCAGCTCAAACGTGTTATCTATGCAATGGCTTTGAGATAATTTATGTGTCTCGGGTGCAGGGCTGCATAAAAATTGCTATTATGCTTCTGCCCAATCATCTGAACTTCTCAAAAAAAGAACAAAAAAACCAAACAAAAAAAATCCCATGTTTTCAAATTATATAAAAATAGTAATTATTCTCAGAACAACAGATCTCTTAAAATTGCAAGTCAGTTCTTCTCTGTGTAGGGCCAGTAACACTTGCTGTCTGTCACTAGAACCAGCTTGGCTTTTCTTGGGAGGGGAGGAAAGAGGGCTGCACATAAGAACAGCTGGCAGTAGTAGTCCCTCTCCTCTAAATATATTTAGACTGAGAGCCATTCCATGGTGGGTAGGAAAAAGGAATGGAAAACTTTAGTTCCACAGAGTTGTGAAACGTGGAACATAATTTCCAAAGCATTTGACTTCCATAGATTTTAGAAACATTCAGGAATTTCCATTGAGAGCACTGGAATAAAACCAAACCCAAGACAGTTGCCAGCAAGACAAACTTTCAAGGAAACCCTTCCATATAAGAAAACAGAAAGGAGCTAGGTATTCAGACCAAAATAGAAAATTAATTTCCCTATACTAAATAACGATGGGTGTGTTTTTCCAAGCTTGGAATAGCCCGAGTCAGGCAAGATGCTAATTGGCCTGATTCCTTTTTGGAGCGTCTGGCAGGTCAGATTGTCTGAGAACCCAGACCATAGTTATGGATATAAATACGGCTTCAGTTGCCTGGGAACACAAACGTGAAAGATTATCTTCAAAAAGCACTCCCTCTATATATACCCAGGGCACACCCAAGTGCTGCCTGGAGCCGGGCCGTACCTGCCTGGCAGCAGCCAGCACCTGCTGCTCGTAGATGTCGAGGTTCCTGCCCATGAGCTCCAGGGCGGAGCGGCGCTCCACCCGCGCCGCCGGCGCCGGGCTCAGGATGGACTCGTGCTCGTACACGGCCGCCACGTAGTGCCCCTCCCTCCTCACTCCTCCTGAGACCACTTGACAGAAGAGAAAGCAGATGGGCAGCTTCCAGCACAGAGCCACCATGGCGAATGCCAAAGATCTAGAGGGAAAAAAAATAGATAGGTGGGGTGCGGGAGCTGGAGCAAAATATAATTCCAGGAATTTAAATTTACAATTAAGTGTGGACGGTAACTGAGGGTCTCAGCAGTGCGGTGTTTTTAAGTTCCTGAATGACCACGTGCATGTTGTTTCTAAACCTTAAATCCATCTACACTGGTGCTTTAAACAACTGTATCTTGTTCAAAAGCATTTAAGCTTCATATATAGTTCTACTGATATCCTTGCTTGGTTTGCCTTTATAATTAACATTCATTTATAGATTATTTCACCATATATCAAAACATCTTTGAGAGAAGTTTAAAGCAGCTCACAAATTTGCAGTTCCTCCCCCATTCAGTGATGGGAGATGTATTTAAAAGTAGCATTTCCTAAAATTACTTGGAGACTGTATTTAGCAGTCAAGCAGAAATAGGACTTATTTTATCAAAACTGAAACAGATAATTGCCAGGAGAATTATACTAGACACTACTTCTGCATCTATCTATCATGAAAATGCCTCTGCTAATGGATTATGAATTCACTGTATTCCAACTCCACATATGAAATAGGCAAACATTTCTCCTACAGTGCAGCGTTTTTTAACACATAAAAATGTTGAATGCAATTCAGATCCACATCCCTCCTATGCAATGCCGATAGGTAAGGTTGAAAATGCTTTCATAGCAATAAAAATAAATCAAAAATCTATACAAAATGGAGAAAATTTGCATTCTTTAGCTTTTCTTAGAAAAAATAAATGAAGAATTATTGAGTCTGGAAAGCTCGGCCATTCTCTGCAATATGGGTTCCCCATGTAACCTTTTGACTTCCCAAGCTAGGAAAGGACCTAGAACAAGGACTGACACAGTCAGTGGTTGTGCAACACTTCAGAAAGCCTGTGTAAATGCCTTTTTATTCAGAATTATTCTCACAACGTGAGAATTCTCTATTTGTCACCACAGTGTCACTAGTATCATTAAGGAATTAAATCTCAAATATCAGTGAAGTTGAAAGACTGTGCAGGAGAGGTCTACTGGTGCTATATATTGATAGCTCTAAGTTCAGTTACTGACTTTTTAATTGTATTTGCTCTCTAGGAATTGGTATCCAAGAAAAAAAATGTTCCAAAACACTCATAGTGCCCTTCAGTCTTTGTGATCTACAATTCTCTGAATTTTTCCAAAGCAGATAAAGACTGAAAGACTGAGAGACATGGAGAGACTTCTCTAAAGCTCAGCAGGAAAAAAATATCAACTCTAAACTAATCACAGTCTTGTTTTTATTCACGTTATATTAAATGTAGTTTTGTACCTAAAAAAAGAAAGTCTATGGCAAGTTAACTGAAAATATCTCTTTGCTTGAATTCAAGGATGAAAAGCAGCTAATAACAATCCTCAGTACTGCTTCTTTTTCCCCTAAACACCAACTGCTTAGTACGTAACAATGAGCAAATGGAAAAAGCATTATGAAGGACAGAAAAATTATAACCTGGTGCCCATGGTAGGCAGAAAAATTGTTTGCTGAACCAAAAAGTCTTAACATGTAATAGTAGCACCCCTAAGGGTACTGGAGTAACTTAGCTGTTCAATGCTGCTAAACTCAATCACATATTCCTATTTCCTTCAGCTTTAATTAGCCAGTATGTCCATAGGTACATGCCTTCAAGGGTAAATTTATTTAAAGTGTGATGAAAACAGAATAAAACCTTGGCCTCTCTGTAATCAGATGGATTAAAGATTCTGCATTTATACAAACAGTTTTGAAAAGTGATGTATGACAAGCTATCCTTGAGGAAGGAAATGAGGAAAACATTTGGTACATTTTTCCATGAGGAAAACATTTGGTACTTTTGGGGGATGATCTGGCAGTGCATATCAGGAATGGAGGGGCCTCCTTGTCCTGTGCAGCTCAGCTTTGCAATTGAAATACCAAAGCACATGTGATATAAATATATAAGCATATAAGTGATATAAGATATAAAGCAGTAGCAGGAGGAGGGAGTTCAGGGGTGAGAAACCTCTCAGAGTTAAGGAACATACTGAAAATAAACAAGCTGTGTTGCACTTCACTGACAAAACTCTCTTTTCTATTTCTTGTCACCTCTTCAAAGCCAAAATGCCTATTTAGGGCAGGAATGGGTTCTAGTCAGCTGCTCTTTAATAAAGTTGTCAACTAAGATGTAATTAGAATTCATCATTTCTACTGATGGAAGAAGTTGGAGAGTTTCAAATCATGAGATGGTATTGCTATGCATTAGAAAAGCTGCCTTTTTAAAAAGCCAAACACACTAATGGAAAAAAAACAACAGGTAATGAGCCTCTACAAAATGTAGTATTTTACAAACATGCTTGGAGAGGTCTTATTTTTCTACCACGTTTCATTTCCTGGTGGTCAGAAACACTCAAAAGTACTAACCTGAATCTCTCACTCATTTAGATGCACAAGAGGTTTAGCACAGAACATGCAACTACACAACCCTGTCTGGCTGAACCTGGGGCAACTAAAATAACTAAAATAATTCCTCTGAGTCCAGCCCTGGGTTGTGATTACTGCTAGTCCTACAGATGATAGCTGAGCTCTTCTGTGAATGCTCCCTAAAGCCTCTCCCCTGTCTGACAGCTTAAACAACAGGACTCTGCTCTCTCATGGATTGCTTCTAACACACAGAGCCACGACAAGCCCCAGGGCTGGGCTTGGGTGTATTAAACTTTCCAGCCAAAGTAAGGATACCAACAGGGTTTCCTCAGCCCTTAGGCTGTTCAGATTCCAAGTATGTCTCTGCAACACTCTGGATGTTTTTACTACTGGAAAATGCCACACCATCTCATAAATCCTTTCCTTGAAGAGAAGTTAATTTGCTTAGGATCTACAGAGCTGTCACCTCACCTGAGCTATGACTTTAAATTTTCATTCCCTGAAATGCCTTATAATTTTATCTCTTTTTATGTCCCTTTCCTGTGATTTATGTGGTCTTCTGCCTGACAGACAGGCTTCAGCAGGATCATGTTTCCTGAATATAAATATTTCATAGCAGTATTACCGTAGTGCAGTCACAATATTCCAGTTATAGTTCCACACCAAGGGCAAAAAGACTGGTGTCCAAGTTTGTATGCCAAGTTTTCTCCCCAGTCACACTGCTGACTGTTTTCCTATTCTCCTTTTCAGAACCATCTGATCTCAGTGTGTTGTGAAGTAAAGCACCCAGTCACTCGCTTTTCAACAGCTTTGGAAACTTTGAAGTCTGTCACCTCTCCCACACCTGGATGTACCCACAGAGAAAAGCAACACATACCCTCCTTCTTCGCACTTCTACACTCAGAAGAATCCAACAGACCTTGAAATAAACAGAGGTAGCACAGCACCAGTCTGGGTCCTCCTGAATGGTTAATAGTAAATGCATGTTAAGCTGTGCCTAACATATAGTATAGTAACATAAATAGCAACATAAACAGTAATAATAGTAACATAAACAGTAAGGATTACTAGGCAAATATTCAATCGGCTATGAAAAAATCAAGTGTTTTTTAGGCTGAACGATAACCATGGATTGTGCTGTTGCTGCCATTCTATTACATATTATACACTATATTTTAAAAACACGTAAAATATAGTGAAATTAAAGGCGTTTTCCCCTGCTACCTCCTGTCTCCTGCTTTTATTTGCTGCATTACAGTACAGTATTTTATCACGTGGGTTTTGTGAAGGTTTTATCTCCTTTTTTTCGTTGTTTGGTGAGCGAGGGCGAACGGAGCGCTGCTATCGCTCGTGGCTCGGCTGGACAAAGCGGGCGGTGGCAGGGCCAGGGCCGGGGCCGGGGCCGGGGGCGGGGCAGGGACACGCCGTCACCCGTGTCACTTCAGCGACGCGTGCGGGGACGGGCCCGGCCGGGCCAAGGGCCGTGCGCCTCCTTCCGCCGGGATTTTGGGGATCTGGGGAGGGCGTCTCGCACTCAGGCGCTTCTCGTGGCGAGCGGCGGCACCGGCACCTCACACCACCCCTGTACTCTGCCCCGCTGCGTGTTCGCCACCTCTGACCAGCCCCATACAGCCGGAGCGCAGGCGGCCGGCTGCCCCGGGCACCGCGCGGCCCTGCGGCTCACGGAGGCCACTGAGGCCGCGGCGGGGCCCGCAGCGATCCCGCACGGCCCGGT
>VYXF01010446.1:4937914-4979398 GCA_013397295.1 Polioptila caerulea
GAGCCTGCCCCCTCCCGAGCTCGGCCTATCCCCCCGTTCCCACCAAGCAATGCCGAGGGTCCTCTGCGGCTCTCCCCGTGAGAGCGGGATGTGCCTCCTGCGCCTCCTTTCCACTCACGAAGGCTCTGTCTTGTCTAAACCCGAGCTGCTGCGGGCCTGGCGCGGGCCTTGGGAGAACACTTTGCGTTTGGCCTGGGAAACAGAAAAGTAGTTCACTTGTAATCCAGATAAGCGTAGTCTTCTTTATCTCTGTGTTTCTGTGGGCACAGTACTTTCCCAATCATTTCTCGGGGGCTTTTTGCCGTTAATTTTCTATGAAAGCGTGAAAACACAAGGTACCAAGAGGCATTTTCAGGGTAGAGGAAGGTGACATACTGAGAATCAGGGCAGTAACATAGCAGAGATGTCCCAGGTAAGAATTGCTCAGTACAAAGCACTAAGCACACGTTGGCTGAGGCACTGTATCCTTGTCCCACTGCTTTGTAGACTCTCAAAATCCAGGGCTTTCACAACTGCAGGGGGCTGAGCTGCAAACACCAGCCTATACCAGCTCTGTTTCCACAGGGACCTGTGAGCTTCTCTGTGACTATATGTGTTGCATTTTAGTTTTAGACTGCCTGTGTAGTTAGCAGGTCTGTGTTTGCCATGTGCTTATTAAAGCTGTCTTTTGGGAAAAAACAGTCTGACTTTTCTCAACGTTTTTCTTTATAGAATATAGAATACATGTTTGGCATTGTTGGTATTCCAGTCACTGAAATCGCAATTGCAGCCCAGGCGGTTGGAATAAAATATGTGGGAATGAGAAATGAACAAGCTGTAAGTATATATCTGTAGTGGGACCAACCCTTTCCTTAACTGTTTTACAGGTTACAAGAGATGCTTTACAATGGAACCAAACCCAGTTTAAGTTTTCTTCCTAGAAAGAATGTGGTCTCTGAGTTTTCCTTTAAAGAACCTATACAGGAGCAGCCACTGTTATTTTGGAACACTGGAGAATGTTGGTGCATTGGGTTGAGTGTTTCTTCTTTCTCCATTCCATTTTAAAGTGGCTCCTCCTTTCCTGTTACGGGAACTGCATCTTCTTTTGTTTAAAAATACCATTCTCCAATAAGGGAGCAAGGATATTAAAAAAAAAAATAAAAGAAAAAGAGAATTTAGAGACAGCATGTGATAGAGAAGAAAAAAAAAATCTCAAAAGATATTTCCTTCAAGTGAAATATTGTCAGATATTATCTGCCAGGTTTTGATATGCTCATCCAGGGCTTTTTGTCTTTCTGTAGATTTCTACACGCTCTCCAATATTGTCATTCTCACTCTGACTGGTAGTAGTTTAGTTCTTTTTAGGATTTCATTACCTACCTCTTTACTTTTTTTCCCCCTGTCTACACGGTGTTTTTAAGTGCCCAAAGAGGAAAGTTTTCCTGTTGATTGATAAACTTGTTCTGACAGTTTAAATAATACAGGATTTTTTCCTTAATTATGTTTTAAAAGCTCACAGAACAGCCAACCATAGAATAGAAAGTAATAATGCTTCCAGGTGCTCAAAATCAACCATGAACATAGACTTTCTTATTTGTGTGTATTTCACCTTTATTGTGTAGGTGTCAGAAATTAAGAGCCAAGCTCCTCAGCATTTTGATGTTATGCTGCTAGTTCTGCATTTGTTTGGTTTCCCACAGTAGTAACTCTTCCATCTCAGTAGTTTCTTGGGTGGTCTGAGGTTGAAGATAATAACCTTGAGTTTATATGTTGTTTTCAAGGGTTGCTGCACAAGATGGGGAGCTGGCTGCTAGCTGCTGAACTGGTGGCAGAGGGGCCAGCAACTTTTTCCCTACCTTATCTACAGCTGTTGCAGTTTTCCTTCATTTATGTAGTTAATAACCTTTTGGATTGTCCCAGTTCTCAACAAAGTGTTGTTGCAGTAGTTCTCCTCGATCAGGTGGTTGTGATCTGTGTGTTTTTGCTGTCTAATCCTTACATTGTTATATTGGAATGTGAGAATTTAGAAGAATGCGCGTCTCTATGGAAAATCTGTAACATATGAGAGAGGCAAATATATACAAACATGTTTAAAAGGTGTATTTGAGTCTTTGAAGAACTGGGAATTTGGCACAATCTTTATGTTCCTGTAGGCCATTTAGCAAATATTGTAGTTTTAGCTGTGGTTACTAACGTGATTAAAATTAATTTCCTCATATGTGTCTGTAATTAAGAGAGAAGATTGCTTTGCACTGCCAGATGAGATGCTGCTCTATTTATTACTCTTTACTAGATGAAGGAGACAAAAAACTTTCTACTGATAACTGATGAGCTGCTTTTGCTTACTGGAATAAGAATAGCACAAAGACTGGTTTAATGTCAAAATGTCAGGATTTCTCTTTGGGGAGTCAAAAAGGATGAATGAGGCTGCATTTTGTAGTGAGTTTTGGTTTGTTCTTTATCCTCAGTGAATAATAGAGTAATTTCTTGGCAAAGGGTGAAAGGTTATATGTTTTATATTCAAGCTGTACTCAATATAAAGTCATAGTTTTAAATGTCTCAGCTTTGTGGTCTGGCTGTGGAGGATGTGTATACAGCTGCCTCCTTTATTGGTGAAGGCAGCTGTATATGATATATGGAAAATTAAGGGGTTTTTCTCCAGGGGTTGAGTTTCTACCTCATTTCTAGGCCAGATGTAGCCAAAGAATTTCCCTGTAAAAGTGGTAAAATTTTAATTAGTAGTGTTCATAGGAAATAAGACACATAAACAAGCTAAAACACAATAAAATCTCATGATGAGATATTAACCAAGCAATGTACTTGTTGGTTGGCATCCTTATGTTCTTATTCTGCCCAGGATAGTGGTGGAGGTGTTCAAAATTGACTGGACATGGCACTTANTCTTGTTGGTTGGCATCCTTAGTCAACATCCCTGGAGGTGTTCAAAAATGACTGGACATGGCACTTAGTGCCATGGTCCAATTGACAAGGTGGTGATTGGTCACAGGTTGGATTCAGTGTACTTGGAGGCCATTTCCAACCTTAATGATTCTGTGGAAAGCTCATAAAAATGCAGAATAGAAACGTGATGAAAGCATGAAGCTAAAAGCAGTACTACCAATAGCCATAAGCCAGTCTCCTGTGGCCTGTAACGTGCCTTAAGTTTGCCAGAAGCAGTTCCCCTGCATCCACATGCCCTTTGAACAGTGAAAATTGTGTTGCAACTTCACAGGGGGCGTGTGTTTTGTGTATCTGTCCTTGAGTAATTAGAGATTGCTGCGGTTGTTTAGAAGACTGATAACCCAGATCAGTTCTAAACTTCAAAACCCCCTTTACTGCATGGTTATTTGTTAACAACACGCATTGTTTATGTTAGTTCTTAATCTTTAAGAGTAATTATCACTACATATTCAAAACTGTCTCTTGATATTTGTATCCTAAGTTAGTTGTGAGCATTCAGTTTGCTAGAGTTGGTGCAGCTGTTAAGGGAATCCAGCTTGAGACCCCTTTAATAATGGGAGCTGGAACTAAAGTGGGCATCTTATCACCAGAGTACTCAATTATAACTAAAATCACTCTATTTAAAAATTAAAGAGGCAGGTTCTAAGGCCAGAAGCTTACTTTTAAAAATTGCAAAATATTGCAAAATGAGTTATTTTTCCTTTAAGTGTTAGAACTTGCTGATTTCAAGACAGGAGTATGAAAATATGAGAGAGTGGTCAATGTCACGTGTGAATTCTTGAGTTCTGTTGTCACCTGTAAACTTCTTGATCACATACTGTCTTTTTATCAGGTGAAATTTATAACCAAATGTTTAATAGTACTGCAGGAATAGCTTAAAAACATACTCTGCAATAGCACTGCTGATGAGATATGCCAGCATGTTGTAGATGTTACTTTTTTGATTTTCATTCAAAACACAATTTTTCTTTAAATGCGTGGAACCGAAGTGGAGTAAGAAGTATTTCAGCAGCTCAGCTTGCAAAAGACAATCCCAAATCATCCAATTATCCTCTCCAATGTGAGATTTCAACCTTTTGATTGATTTCTGAAATACAGTATTGCTGAAATACAATTCTGAATGGCTGCATTTCTGCTTGTTGTCTTTCTCTTGCAAGTCCCTGTTCCATGTTTGTCCAGAAGGCCGTGGAAAGCAGAAGTTTTGTGTTTTGTTCTATTCATTTGTCTTCATTTGGTTTTAGTTGTTTTTTTTTATCTGGTTGGTTTTTTTGTCTTTCAAATCTCAAATAATCTTAATGTAATATCTTGGAACAATAAGAGCCTAAAATATGGAGAGAAGTGGAGAACAGTCTTGAGATTTTTCACATTAATCTTCATGGACACATCTTATAATGGAAAGGGCGAAATGGAGCTCTTACTTAAATTCATGTTCTTATAGTCAGGGAGGAATCTGTACCCATTTATTTTCAGTATTTTTGTCGACATTTATATCATTAAATGTATACATAATAATCATAATAGTATCATTAACTCCAATATTTTCAACAGGCCTGTTATGCTGCATCTGCTGTTGGATATTTGACTGGAAGGTACGTAAAGAGTGTGCAAAGCTGTTAGGAAATGCTCACTAGTTAAGAATTACCATTTTTTATCTCATCACCTAGAATAACAAGTTTTTCTGCCTGAATTCAGTTTCAGTAAAATTTGTCTTGAATCAGATGCACTTCTTCCAGTGTGAGCTTTCTTCATTGGTAACTGCTGATAAAGTCCAGTTGAGAAAACTGCAGACATAAGTTTACCAAATTGCATATAAATGTTAGATGGTGGAGCAAATGGGATAGAAGTCAGGAGCTGTGTTAAGATAAGCCTGTGTGTGTTGCCCACCTCTGTGTGGGTGGCACATAATTGTTCACTTGCTTTTCTAATTGGATTGATACAGCTTCAGAGTTTCTGATTTCCCTGTCTACCTTTAGTCATTCTTAAAATTCCTAGCCATTCATGGGTTTTGGTGACGTGAGTAAAACTTTAATACCCTATATTTCAGCACCTTACTAATGTTTGTTTTTGTTTATTTGGTGTTCCTTGTGCTCACTTTCCTTTTCTCTCTTCCTCCAACCTTCTTTTTGTATTTTCTGTGCAGACCAGGAGTATGTCTTGTAGTGTCCGGTCCAGGTTTCTTACACACCCTTGGTGGGATGGCAAATGCAACCATTAACTGCTGGTAATTGAACTGCATTTTCCCTTTAAAATTCCAATAATTGTGTGTTCTTACTTGTTTCAGCTGTTGAGCTCCATGGTATTTAGTATTTTAGTTTTTTTCTCCATTTCATGTGGATTATGAGAAAGAAATTCTCAACCTTAAAATTAATTTAGTTACATCTTTTTGTATTCTCATGGATAACATTTTTTGTTTTGTCCTACCCCATTGTATGTATATTAGAAAATCTCTCAGTATAGCTGTTTGTATGGATGTGTTTGAAAATGAAGTCAATATTAGCCTGTAATGCTTTCATGATCATGGAGATCATCTTAAAGGTGTTTCCTAAATTTAAATTCATACTGCATTTGAATTACTATATTTCATACATGAATAAATTGACAACTGCATTGTTAAAAATCCCTTTCTGCTTCCCACGCAGACATTTAGAGCAGTAATTAAATATTGAATGAAATGATGTACAGAGGGATCGTATTTACTCGTATAAGCCTTCACTGAGAGGTGACAGCTTTGTCTGGTCTGCCACTGAAAGCTGTTCAGAAAGCTGTACTGAGGTATTTTGGGAAGAAGCTGTAGCAGTACCAAGCAGATGTGTGCACAGAGCAGAATGTGATCCAGAACAGTGTGATCTGGAGCACTGAATTAGCAGTGGCTGATGGACGAGGGAGGCTCGGTAATGGGAACACAACAAATCAAGTCTGACATTTTGAAGAAAGTCCTCTAGTGTTCAAATTCTTCTTTTAAAAAATGAGTTATTGACTAAAGTTTTGCTGTCACTATTTTACCTTAGACTAAAAAAAGGAAGATTATATGAAAACCTTGCTTTTGAACAGTCAGGAGTTTGGTTATAAGAAAGAAACGTGCATGTAATTTACTTATGGATTTGCCGGAGACATTTTTGAGGGCAAACTGCATTTTCGAGGGTAAAACCTCTTGATATTTCACGTTGAAAATTACCTGCCATGCTGCTGCCTCCTGTCCTGTCTCATTCTGAGCAAGATTTTGTACCTCAGATGGGCTGTGACAGTAGACTCCAAAGACCAGTGTGTGATAGTTAGTAAGATTTGGAGTGAACACAAGCATGCTGAAGAGCCATGCTCTTTCCCTGAAGTTACAGTTAATTTTTTTTTCAGTTTACTGAAGTTCTTCTCTTGCAAGTCCGTAAGACTTACCATAATTAATTTCATTACAGTCAAATGTTCTCTCTGCCCACTGTTGTTTTTGCCTTGCTTTATAAGCACTGCACTTCTATATGTCTACAATATTGTGCCAGTAGTACAATGATTTCCTTGAGGGGAAAACTTATTTCTAATTAGAATTATTTAAAACTTCAAGTGCAGAACTAAATCTTTTCAGGATACAGCTGTTGGAGTTGGCTTTCTAAATAGCAGACCAGTTTTGTAATTGTATTTCATTATTGGGAAGTGTAGTTACTTTTTTCTTTAAAATATTTAGATAAATTTGGAAAAGGCAAGTGAGAAGAACATGGGGTTTGTCACTGTCAAACAGTCTTGGATAGTAATAATCATTTTGCTGAAGGGAGAGAATAAGCAGAATAAAATGTGTAGAACTGTCACTGAGTACATTTTTCCATAACAATTTTTCAGAGAGGTAAGATACAGCCTGAAGTTCTCATTTCACTGTGCCAGGGGATTCAAACTGAGATTTTTGATTTATGGCAGAGAAATGGCCTGATTATGAAGCTTGGATCTAGACACACATATCCCCAAGTTTTGTGGGTGATTAAATTTAAGGTTATTCATGGAACATACTGCAAGTGTTTCAGCTTGTTACATTGAGTAGATAAATGCAGTCAAAGGAAAGGCCATATCTGAAGAGCAATTGTTTAAGAGAAAAAGCCTAGAAAGCTATTGACCCAATATTTCAATATAGTGTGGATGAATAAAGAGATTAATAAAACAACTTTCTTCTGTTGCCTCAGCACTTAGCATTTTAAGGAGTTTGACCTACAATTTGAATGAAAGACAGATTTTCATTCACTGTAGGAAAATCATTTATTATATTTTGTGGAAATTACAATAAAAATGTACTCCTATGGAATGTATAACCCTTCCTTACATAGCTGTGAACTAATTTAAGGTCAGGCCTTCTTGCAGGCATGTTTTTTGTCTATTTCTTTGGGTTTTTGAGTTTTTTTACTGAAAACAAAATGCAAGGAGTTTTGTTCTCAGCCAGCTAACTTCTACTATGATCCAAATTGTATACAAAGAACACATAATCTTTTTGAAAAATTGTATCCTAACTTGTTTCTTAGTTCTAGTGCTTGTACATGTTACAATACCCTTTATAAACACACATCTTAATACTTTTTTTGACCAATCAATACTTTGTAAGTTCTTATTAGGTGTTGTCATTCCCTCAAACCACTGTGTCACCCATATTATCAAACTTGAGTGAAAATTGCCTGCAATGGGGTTTGGCTTTAGAACTTCTATGATGCAAGTCACTTACTATGGTCAAATTGTCCCAAAACTGGTGAGCCAAAAGCTGCTGGGAAGGCTACTGGCTGACATTCTGATATTTAGTATCTATTTCTGTATTCTGTATCTATTCTTGTAGCAGTCTGTGGATGCTGTATATATATGTGTGTATATATATATATATAATTATGGGGTTTTTTAATACTATTCTAGGCCTTTGATTGTTATTGGAGGTTCTTCTGACAGAAATCAGGAAACCATGGGAGCTTTCCAAGAATTCCCACAGGTACTTAAACATATAACTTTCTACAGGAAGGTTTCTGTTAAATAATTCTTGTTTCTTCATTATTGTAGGAAAAACAATTCCTAACAGTAACATTTCCTAGAAGATCTTATAATGCTGTTGATTTGCTCCATCTACTGGTTTAAAATGGACATTGTGTAAATACAGCAGATTGCCTGAAACGTCTTTCTCCCTATTCATGTTGGAATTCATACTCTGTTTTAGGTTTCCAGCTAGTATAAATTACCTCTGTTTGTTCATTCTGAGATGGACAAAAGCAAAATGTCCAAGAAAATAAATCAGTTTATGGAGGAGTTAAAAAAAAAAATTCAAAAAACTTAAGCACTCAGAGGAATTAGTATGGTTTTGACAGTTTTCACCAGCTGCTCCTGCATTTTTCTGTGGGGAAGTTTCCACCTTGTTGCTTTTCATCTGGCATTTCTTTCATTTTATTCATATTGAAATGAGACAGAAATGAGCAGATCACTTTGATAAATCAATGCAATGGTTATTTGCCTTTATTCAGGTTGAAGCTGGCAGGCTGTACAACAAGCTGTCTGTCCGCCCAAGCAGCCTGGAAGCTATTCCTGCTGTTATTGAAAAGGTATGAAAAAATACAGAATTAACAACAGGACTTCAGCTAACTGTCCCCTGTTTAAGTTTTCAGGGTTTATTTTTGTATAGTTGGTACTCTAAGAAATTTTCTCTGGCAGATAGGAGGTGGTGGTTGATTGAGTAAATTAACAATTGGGGAGGTTCTGCCTTATGAACAAATGCTATGGAATAGGATAGAAATAGATCCTAGTCCAGTCTGATGCTTACTGATCCCTGCAGTAGTTTTTTTTGTTAGCTTCAGATAGTGTTGGAAAATTTTTATGAAATAAATTATTTTAGGGATAGATGAAGTAACTAGAAATGTAATGCTTCAGCTGCTTTACCACTGTCATGTGAAGGAGATTTGGAGGGGGGCAGTGGAGATGGTTATGTTTGGGGTTTGAGTTTGGTTGTTGCTTTGTTGGTTTTTTTTGAGATTGAGAGAAAACACATCCTTATCTCAGTGCTTCAGAGAGGATTAGAGAAGTCTCCTGGTACTGCTGTAGCAGCCCTTCAGCCATGTCAGCCTAAATTCTGCATACTGTCATACTGTTCCCAGAAGTGCAAATTCAGCAGAGCATCTACCTGCAATAGAAGAACTGGGATCAAAAGTAATAGAAAATGGAGGCATTGGTTATCTTGGTTTTACTCTGTTTGTGCTACTTTAAGTAGAATTCAGCATGAATGTTTAATTTTGTATCTCCAAACTTAATAGCTGATAATGCAGTTGTCTCATTGCAAATTAAACAAAGAATTTAGAGTCTAATACTGTACATCTGCTGAAAGGCTCTAGCTGGTATATAAGAGAAAGTATAAATAGCTGTCAAAACTTTATTTTGTTGGTATAAATAAATCCATGGAAGCTACCACTATGATGAATCAGCAAAATGAAACTGTGCACCTTGTCTGCCTGCAGAAGAGTTTTCTTGCTTTTTTGAATACAAATATTTTTCAATCCTGTCAAACAGTGATTAAAGCTGTGATTGTGTGTTTTCTAGGCTGTAAGAACCAGTATGTATGGTCGTCCAGGTGCCTGCTATATTGACATACCCGGGGATTTTGTGAATCTTCAGGTGAATAAGAGCTCTGTCAAGTGCGTAAAGATTATGTTCATTATTTTTTCAAGTCACTGAACAAAGCAAAATTAATTTATAGGTTAATTTCATATTTTGTTTTCCTAAAACAAGAAAATCCAGCCTCTAAATGTAACACTCAGTCATAACATGATACAGATTACAGTTTGTAATGAAATGTGCAAAAAAGAATGAGTTAATATGGTAATATAATGGTGTCACTCTGAATCTCTGAAACAACACTACCTACAAGACTAAAGAATCAAGGAGGGAAAACTTCAAAGCCAGTTTTGAAAAAAATATTTCCTGTTATAATAAATGCTGTAACATGGTGTGTAGCAACTACAATTTTATGCTAAACAATAGGTTTTGTCTTTCCACATTTCTTGTTTTGAATTTTTTTAAAAGCCTTTTTTGTTTTGCTTGGCTTCAGGTATGTGGAATGCTGCCTGCCACCTCCCATCAGCATGGCTGAACACTCTGCTGTATCCAAAGCAGCCTCTGTCATTGCTCTGTCCAAGCAGCCTCTGCTCATCATTGGCAAAGGTAGAATGCTTTGATGTAGCTTTGAACTGTGCACGTTCAGGACAAGAACAGTGATTACTTTTCCCCAGAGGTGTTACCCATCCTCTTTTTGGTCAAACAAACTAACCAACTGACCAGTAGTGAAAACAAAAAATTGTTTGGGATTTAATGTTAAAATCTTCTCTGGTTTTAGAATTTTTTTTTCTGTTCTGTAATGGTTTATTTTTCATCTATTTTAAAGAAAAATTGATTGAGAAAATACAAGTAGAGAAAAATCAGATAACTGTTGTCTTTAATCCTAGAGCCAATACCAAGGGATCACTTCCGAAATTCTGAGCAATTTAAATTCTATTAAAGAAATATTCTATGTCTGATCCTCTGGCACATATAGCAAGAAGCAGAGTAACCAAAGGTCATTTTTCTGTTGATTCTTACTGGAAGTGCCAGCCTATCTGTGTGGGGATGTACAGAAACACAGCAGGTGCTGCTGCTGTTGCTGTTTTCCAGACTTCATTGTACTCTGCCAGGATAATCAATTCCTGGAGATGGAGGGTAATTATTCTCTGTGCTGGTTCACTTCTTCTGTGCCTCCTTGTGGAGTGTTAGCCAGTGCAGTGGCTAACTGGCCAGCTAGGAACAGAATTAAAATAACCAGCTCATTTAACCCAGGCTGTTTTCCTGCAGATGTGGGGAATGAGCTCTATGTTTAATTAGGGAGTGCAGTGATTGAAATGAGATGGATCTTATGATTGGTTAGGTAATGGAATTGAAAACAGAAAGTAGATCAGAAGAGTTTATGGGTTGGTTTTTTTTTCTCTCTGGCTGGATACACTTGAAGAAAAAGATGTTCTTTGAAAGTGAAAGGTGGAAACAAAAAAAATTAATCTGTGTTTTGTCAACATCAGCAATTGAGAATCTACTCAACAAATGTACCAGGACTTTGTGCTATGTGTTGTTAGCAGAATTTTTGAAATATTTACAGAAGTATATTCTCCAGGATTTAAGGCTCACAGATTTGAGCCATTTCACAAGGACCAGTCAGTTATTCCAGGTTGCCTGGGCAAGCTAAGTTCAGCAGCCATGCACTGCTTCAGCATCACAGGAGATGTGTGCACAAACACATACCCTAGCAAGGACTTGTTTGTGCTTCTCTCTCTTCACTAAAGGCTTGTAGTAGAGTCTTTGGGCAGATTGTTTTGGGGCATGTGGTACAGCAGCATGCAGGAGGTAAGCAAGAAATTACATGACACAACATAAAGGTAGTCTCATGTTGCTGCTGCTGTCCCATGATACCAAACTTCACCCACTAAAAAATGGTCATTTTAAATAAACAAGATCCCCTCTTTTTCTCTGGCCTGCTTCATAAAAATTGATAAAATAGTTCAACTGCAGTCTTACAAAAAACCAAGCAAACAAAACTTTTTGTCAAAAATATGTGAAGCTTTAACTGCAGATATCTGTGGTTTGGCATGTTTAGTTTTGAGTTCCTCAGAATGAAAAAGAACAGGCAGCTTTCATAATGGGAAACAGTACTCTTTCTGCAGTAATGTAATCAGCTTAATTGAAGTTCAAGCAAATACTGTTGGTGTCTGTAGTATTAAGCAGTCTCTTTCATTTCATTCAGGTGCTGCTTATTCACATGCTGAAAACAACATCAGAAAGCTGGTGGACCTTTGTGGACTGCCTTTTTTGCCTACACCAATGGCAAAAGGAGTAGTTCCTGATAACCACCCAAATTGTGTAGCTGCAGCAAGATCAACGTAAATATAAAGCAAGGCTTCTAATCCTAACAACTGAGAAACAACTAGGGATTTTGGTGGTCTACAAATGCCAGGGAAGAGAAAATTCATATCATAAAAATTTTTTCAACCGTGTTTTGCACCTCACTGTAGAGCCCTGAAGATCTTGCTGGGAAAGGGACAACAGATTTAAGTGGATCACTTTAGAATGCTGACCCAGGAAGATACTTTGAGATATATTATATTCTGTAGCTATGAAACCTCTGGCAAGTAGATGTATCAGTGTTGTGAGTGTGTATTTTGTGACTTAAACCAGAGCTGGCAAACAGTTTATGTTAAAATTTTAACTTTGTGCTCTAGACAAACTCCTTCTTTTTGCTTTAACAACATAAACAGAAGCTTGAACTGCCCATGCTGCAGTTGAAGTTTTGCCAGCTGTTGTCTCTTTGTGGTGTTTACAATACCCTGACACTAAATTGCACTTTATTTATAAAGAAAAGTAAGATATTTCAAACTACACTGAAGGACTATCTTTATTGTAATTTTTAAGAGGGTTTTTTTTGTCTTATGGCAAAATTGATGTGAATGGACTCTAAGAACCCTAGTATGTATGAATATGCACAGAATTGGTTTGCAGATGGAGCATTTATATACCCTGAAAGTAAAATCCTGTCCATTGCTGAGCATCTTAGCTTTATCACTGTTAAGCATGCTGCTAGGAGGAATGGAGAATAAAAGAATATACCAAATATTGTCTGCCTATCTGAAAGGCAAATTAGTGGGAAACTAAAATGAGAGGCCCATACCAGCCTTGATTTTGACACCCACTGTTGCCAGTGTCACAGTAGTGAGTCTTTAGCTTTAACCTCAGCATCATTCTAGCATCTTGTTGGTCTCTTAATTCCTCACCTATATATGGTGTAATAGGAAAACAGTAATTAATTTTCTTCTTAAGTTTCTTAACTCAAGAATGGCTTGGTGCGTGGCTGTATAAAAGGACACAGGGTTTTGGGGCTAAGGAAGCAGCTTAGAGGAAGGAAGAATTATGTGTATATTCTGGGGTTTGCTGTAGTGCTTAGGATTGCTTCTAATTTTGCAAATACTGTTAAATGTAATAGTGACTCCTTCCTGTCTGGTTCTGTCATTTCCCTTTATTAGGGCATTACAGCATGCTGATGTAGTCATCTTGCTTGGTGCAAGGTTGAATTGGATTTTGCATTTTGGTCTTCCACCAAGGTATCGACAGGATGTAAAGGTTATTCAGGTAAGCAGGAAAACTGTTACCACTTAATGGGAGTCTTCTGTGTTCTAGCATTGCCCAGAGCAATTATTGTAAATTATTTTGGTAATGTATTTCATGTGGCAAGTACTGCCATATGGACAGTGCAGTACTGTGCATATAGTTATGGTAATTCTCCAGAAATACTTACGATATCTTTAATTATTGTTTTTACATACTTAATTTTTTTTAAGAATGTATTGTTCCTAGTATCAAGAGCTTGGTGCTGCTATAGTGCAGAGAGCAGACACTTCTATGCAGCTGACTAATACAGAATTAGGTTCACAGCACTGTTGTAATCTTTGGGGCATTGGAATTTCTATAATTGAAAGAAAACTGTCTGGGAAATTGTGGAATCTTTGGTACTGCTCTCTTGGCTGAATTTTTCTGGAAAAGAACTGCTTTCATACCCTGTCATAACGTAATAGCTCAGTCACTCAGAAGTGAAATAAGAGGAAGAAAGGCTATTTAACTAATTAATGCATTTGACAATCTGCCAGCTCTTAGAAAGAGAAGTCTTTAAATTGTGTCCTTAAAATCTCCTCCCCAAGAGTCTGTGATCAAATAGTAGTAGTTGATCCAACATGTTGCCTTTCCTACTTACACTGACCCGGAACGTAGTCTAAAGTTCCAAACTTTGCAACAGCATAAATTTTTAAGCTAAATTAAAAAAAAAAAAGCACATTATTTTTGCAAATATTATTTTTACAAATAATACATATTTTATGTTTCCTCTTCCTAAAAAATTTAAAGAAAATATTTTTTCATCTAGCTTATTTTTTTCACTACCAGAGATTAGTATAAAAATACTAAGTCAG
Source organism: Polioptila caerulea (assembly GCA_013397295.1). Classification (NCBI taxonomy): domain Eukaryota; kingdom Metazoa; phylum Chordata; class Aves; order Passeriformes; family Certhiidae; genus Polioptila; species Polioptila caerulea. The sequence continues at coordinate 4,951,825 of VYXF01010446.1, forward strand.
TTCATAGTCTGTGGCCTGGTGAAAAATAACAATTTATGTAACCTTAGAGGGCTCATGCCTCACTGATAGATTTGCCTCAGTAGTTGCAACTCACTTTTCAGTTTCTTCATGCTAACTAAGTTCTTACTGTCAAGTAGCACACACACAGTTGTCTCAGTGACAAAATTACTGCTTTGTGTAGACTTTATGGGTATACTTGAGCCTAGATTTTTAGCTCTCTCATACAATGTTGTAATAAAGTTCTGCAGTGTCTGCAGGAGCTTGAAAGAAGCAAGCAGTCAAGGATGTATGTAACTTCTTATTGAAATAGGCATGTACCATAGGGTTTTACTTTGTATAAAGAATTTCCTGATATCATGTCAAGGGAAGGCAAAGGAAGTTACCTGTACAGCCAAAACAAGGGATGAAAACAATGTTAGACATCTATATATGTTAGGCCATGTTCCTCACTTGAACTGGAAAAAAAAGTTCTCCTTAGTATCCTTGAGTTAATGGTCGTCTTTCTTTTTGAAATACAGATTGATATTTGTGCAGAAGAGCTGGGGAATAATGTAAGGCCAGCTGCAACTTTATTAGGTGACATAAACACCGTGACTGAGCAGGTAACATAATGTCCCGTGTCCTCTGATTTTGACCTCAGTTTCCTCTGATTCACGTGAAGTAAGTTGCCAGTTAAAAATAAAACTAAAAAAACCTCAGCTGTTCAAAGGAAACCATTTTCAGGCAGAATATTCATGTTGTATATCCAGTCTATTCTCAAATTATATGTTAAAGATTCTGATTACTTCTGTTAAAGATTCTGTTACTGCGATTGTTCATGAGATCGTTCTTGATAGTTATTGATTCTTTTGTTGTCTTTTAAATACGTTGAAAGACCCCTTTACAACATTTCAATATTGTTCCAGCTCTTAGAAGAATTCAGCAAAAGATCATGGAAATACCCTTCTAATTCAGAGTGGTGGCAGAAGCTAAGGGGGAAAATGAAGAACAATGAGGAAAGATCAAAGGTAGTATGACATTTAAGAAATCAAAAGATGTCTTGCTGTAATAGGCCGTGATGCATTGTCAGTTTTGTAACTGGTCTCTATCCAGCCTCCTCAATTATTTCTCAGTTTAGTCACCCAGACTTTGAAAATTTATGCCAGTCTGGTAAAGGCTTACTTTTCTTATGCTTAGGAGCTGTAAGCATTATAGTTTAAGTATTCTATGATTTTGTATAAATTTAAACTGTCAAAATCATTACACTTTGAGATTGGATTCTTAAAGCCATTAGTAGAAGACCACAGCCAGAGCTTCTGTATTATGGGCAGTGACTTCTAAGCAATGGACAGATACTACAAGTACTCCAAGTGGAAGCTGGATTAGGTGAAAATGCATTCTTATTTTTCTTCTAATTTTAATCATTTTTTCTAATTGTGCAGTTTAGCAATGCTGGTCTAGATTTAATCTATGCTAGAAGCAAGAGACCACAGATGCTTGGTATATACCTAACTTTATGTACCTCATATTCTGCAACATTAGATGCATGTTCCCAAGACTGGGATCTAAAATAAACTCATTCTAGCAGATTCTCTTTTGAATTACCTCCCAGCACACAGATGGCAGCTCTCTTAGGGTTGTCAGTAGTCAAACCGGGGTGCAGAAAAATTTTGTGTGCCTCTTGGGCTAAACTGAGTTTTAATAGCTTAAATGATAGCCCATTGAAGGGTTGCTGAGCTTGTTGAGCCTCTGATAAATATATTGTGTCTCCAGGATAGATACAGAAGGAGTGACCTTGATATAGTGCATGGAAAACCAAATACTCCAGCCTCACCTGGAGAACGTACTTTTATTTCCTTCATTATTATTTATGTGTGTTTTGCACCCTAAATTCTATTCATGGGAGTTACTAATGTCTTTTATTTTTAAGGGATTAGCATTACAGAAATCTCTGCCTATGAATTATTATACAGTCTTTCATCACATCAGAGAGCTGATACCCAAGGACTGCATTTTAGTAAGTGAGGGAGCAAACACCATGGACATTGGACGAACTATGCTTCCAAATTTCTATCCCCGTCAAAGGTATGGTATCTTTTGTTCTCACTCAACAGGCTACATTTCTGCAGAAATGTTTTCATTTAGCTAAGAAGTATAATGGTCTGGAAAACAGAAATATAATATGTTGGGAGAGGGATTGAGGAAAGTTTTCCACTCACATACTGATGTCCTGTCATAGATTTTAAAATTCTCTGTGTGCTCTGCAGCAGAATGGTGATAGTTGCTCTCTCGCTTGTAGAAAGCGAGTTATGAGCATTGTGTTCAATTCCCTGACCTAGATATTTGTTTCTGTGTTCAGAGTCTGTGGTAAATATTGATGAAAAATAAAAACAATCATTGGGATTTTTATGTTGAAAAGAATTCATGTGAAGAATTTTTCTTTGGAACATTTAAAATGGGGAAAACTTGAAAATTGGATTATATATTTATTGGGCATGCTTTCATATAAACCTGCTTGCCTAAGATGTGGATACTCAAAATACTGCATTTTGAAGAAAACAACCAAGAAAACCCATGTGCTTCCAGTAGAGTTGGGGGAAGAGAGTGCATTTTCCCCCCTTATTTAAAATAAGGGCACGGTAATGTTACTGTGTCTCTTCAGACTGCACTGCACATATCTGAAAGCAAATTTGAGCAGTTAACCCTAGAATAATCTAGTGCTTTATGTACTTTTGTATCCATTATGTGCTTCTGATTGAAATGATCTAACTGAATTACAGCTTTCAATTTGATTTCAAATGGTTGAACAGAAGACTAAAATTTTAACAGCAGTATTTAATCAATGGCTTTCAGACTAATAGTTATATTTTCAAAGAATTAAATATAGAAATATTTCAGGTTGTCTGTCTCTACAGTAATTGAATGTTTTTGAAATACTGTTACTATGCAAGCTAAAAGCATATGAGAATAGTTCTTTATTGTAGCACTAGTGTACAAGAGTTCTTCATTTTAATTTGAGTTCCAGTATGTTTTATCACTTAAAACATTTGCAGTTTTTTCAACTGTTTGGCTGAATATAATAATCTCTACATGTTACAAAAGAGTATTTGAATACATGGCAAAGTGCTAAAAGTAAAGGTAAGGCACTATGGGTTAATGGAAGAGATTGAGTAGAAATAGAGGGATAGTAATTCTGTGTTCTCCCTTTAGGCTTGATGCAGGTACTTTTGGAACCATGGGAGTGGGGCTGGGTTTTGCCATAGCAGCTGCAGTGGTAGCCAGAGACCGCACACCGGGCAGGCGAGTTGTGTGCATCGAAGGGGATAGTGCCTTCGGGTTCTCTGGAATGGAGGTGGAGACCATCTGCAGGTAACTGCTTTCTTGGCTCATGAGGGTGCTCTTCAGGGTCACTGTAACTAGAATTGAACTGCTGGCAGGTGGGGTATCCATAAAACACGTGAAAACAAGCCGAAAAACATACATGCTCATTTTTTATGTTGTGATGTAGTGTTTTACCAGTGATGATTAAATCATTTTTTTTTTTTTTCCTTGTAAGAAAAATTACACTCATAACATCTTACAAAAGGGGACAAGTATTTCAGAATTCTTCCAAATGTGTCTTTTTATAGATACAACTTGCCAATCCTGATTATCGTAGTAAACAACAATGGTATTTACACTGGTTTGGATGCAAATTCCTGGGAGGAGATGCTAAAGTTTGGTGACCCTGCTACATGGTAAGCATCTTTAAAGTATGTCCTGTTAATTTCTGGAAGAAGTGACCAAAATGATAATTCTCCTAATTTTTAATGCTTTATGATCCAGATTAACATGACTTTTATAAAATCAATTTAGTCCTGGGCTAAGTTCACATAAGTAATACCAGTTACTTGAAAGCAAACAGCCCACCTAATTCCAGCCTACTGTTTGCACAACACTGCAGCAGAGAGGTGATTCTCTATTAGTTTTCTCAGGTTCCTGCAGCAGTTCAGCCCACACAGTACACAGTTCATAGTGGGCTAACTTTCAAAATCCTGATGCTCTCCAAAATTACCTGAGACTTGAGTTCTGAGTTTACATAGGACTTCTGCTTCTGAGCTGAGATCTCTGTATAAAGAGAACTAGGCTAAAGCTTTGCTGAGGAATGTCTCCACAAGATAAAAATGAGTATGGTACCCTATAAACACATATTAGGTGATACAGGAACCATAGTTCTTTCAGCCCAGAAGAATTCATCAGGCCAGCACAATAATCATCCTGCACTTTAAAACTGGTGCTAAAGTAATTGAATTAGTCAGCCTGGCAGTTTTCCCATGCCATTAATCATGTTTTCCATTCTCCTACAGTGTACCTCCTGTTTCTCTCCTGCCAAATGCACACTATGAGAAAATTATGTCTGCCTTTGGAGGTAAAGGATACTTTGTTAAAACGCCAGAAGAATTGCAGAATGCTCTGAAAGCAAGTGTGACTGACAAGCAAACACCTTCCCTTATAAATGTAATGATTGATCCACAATCTGAGAGAAAGAAACAGGTGTGTATGTGTTTTCTTTTCCTTTTCTGCAAGCTTCATGGTGGTCAGCTTCTGAAAACCTTAGGGATTATCACTTAAACCACAGAGGAGGTGGAGATGGTTGCAAGGCAAAAAGATTGGGAGATGGAGAAAATAGGTCCTTTTACACCATGCCATCTGCTTTCCTTCTTATCTGCTTGTTTGGGTTTTTTCCCTCACTGGCTGTTATTAATGTATAGGGTCCTTAATCACTGTTCCCAGAATTTAAGGTTATTCCTTTTCATTCTAGACCAAAGAAGATGAAACATTATTGAGCAGTCTTTATATCCTGTGGATTCCCTCTGGTAGTTAACTGTTCCCCTTACTGTTTGCCCATTCTGATGTGGTTTTTATTCTGTGTTGGTTTGTTTTTTTGCTTCCAGGAATTTCCCTGGCTGACTCGTTCTAACCTGTAGTAGAAGAGGAAGATGATGGTGGTGCAAAGCAGCGTGTAAAACAGAACTGAATTGTTTTCTGGAAGTGGAACTTATACAGCTGTATGTTGTATAGGCATTGGAACAAAGTGGGACTTTAGAACTGCTAACTGCTGTTAGAGGAATCTTTAAATGCTGAAATTAGGTAATTGTAAGATGAGAAAGACACATATGAATGTATACCAGGCCTTCTGGCAGATTGTACACAAACACTTATGATAAAATTATATACTTTCTCTTTTCCTCAGAGTGATACCCATTATTTGTGAATTAAAATCTTGAATGTTCTGGATGAACAGAGTAAGGTGAGGGGTTTATGTTGTCTGAAACATTGAAGTGTTTGACAGTCTGTAGCCTTCCACTAGATAACTAAAATCAATCAGTAGCTTTATTTTTAACCAACCACACCACCATTCTACTTGTTATAAACTTTGTCCTCTAAGGACCAAAGCATCTTATGAATAATTCCCAATTGGCCTCATTATGTATCAAAGCCTGTTGCATTGGTAGTAGCTTCCTAATTTTGCAGATTGATTTCTCAGCTTCTTTTGAATGTAGAAGTAGTGTATTAAAAATGCAGACTTACTCAAAGGCTAAGCTTCTGCCTACTGAATTTGTTTTTACTAACTGGAATTTATCGTGTTTGTAGAGAAGAAAATCCTGGATTTGTGTTTGAAGCTTAGCTCTTCACAGGCACCACCATTTCTGTAGGCTAAAAATGTGGCCATATTTATTAGTGAGATTTCCAGTATTAATGGATTGTAAATCTTTATCATCAGAAGCTTTTTAAATAAAACATTACCAACACCATCACTGAAATACCAACAGTGACACCAACAAAAAGACCACAAAAAAACCCAAATGAAAAAAAAAAATTTAAAAATCCTTCACCAGAGCAACAGCAACAAAAACTATTAGACTGAAGCATAATGTTCATTTTGGCTGGCATCACAAAGCAACCACCAGTGTTGTGCTGTGGCTGGCTAATTGTACAACAAAGGTTCTTTGTGTAACTGTGTAGAAACCTCAAGTCCCACCTGCACTGTGAAGCAGAGGTAACATTTAAAGCAGATATTTGGCCTGCCTGGTGTTCTGTCTACTGTGTTTTCATTTGTTGCTGCATCTGACAATCTGACTTAGAGTTCAGCCTTTAAAAATGAAGTAACTCTTTGTCTATGCTTCTGTTACGACCTACAGCAGCTACTATGCAGGATGCTCTAAACAAATTACTTTGTATTTGCATCTGTTCTTAAATGCACAGGTTCTTTGTTGTTGCATGCACAAAAGGGAATATTCTGTCTCTGATTTGGGTTTTCCTTGCTTTATTTGCTATTATTCCATTGTCAGTAGGTGTTAGTTATCTAGTGGAAGGCACTTGACGACCAAAGGAGAGAAAGGACTGGGCTGGCAGGGGATTTGTGGCCTACAGTCAGGTTTGTTGCAAAAGGCTTTACTTATTGGGTCTGGCACTTTAGTTTGGGTCTGGCCCAAGGCCATGGGTTACTGTTAGGCAGAGGACTGTAGGAATGTCTCTGCACACTAGTACAGGGAGATAATATCTGAAAGAAATGATACCTGAAATAATCTGAAGTGCAAAAAAAAAAAATCCTAGAATGGATACAATTCACCAAAAAAATGTAAGGTTGCTGAATTGCTGTGTTTTCTGAGGTACTCTGCAAGGAAGGTGGAACAATGTTGAATCTTGACATTATTTTGTTTCATTCTTCTTCTTTTCTCACAAATTAATATTGATATGTTTCAGTGATTAAACACAATCTGTTATGATGGTGTAAAATATCTCTAAGAGTTTATGCTGGGACTGACCACAGAGGAGATAATTTGCATTGGATAAGCAAATGTAGAAATTGATGGTTTATATTTGAAAATTAATAAAAAGTGATTTTCATGCTGTTTCTCCTTTAATGAGAGTATTTGATTTATGCCAGTATTTTGTGTCAGCTGTTGGAAATTGGCTTACATTTGATTTCCTAAAATGTTGTTGAATAACTACAATAACATGCACAATTTATTTTAATAAGTCAAGATGTAGAAAATGGAAAGCAAAGAATTTGAAACATTCAAATAATTTGAAACAATTTAGGGATGTGATAACATAATTGATAACATCAGTTTGGATTTCATTAATCTTTAAAAAAGCTTAAGAAAGAATTAACACTGCATTTCTTATTGCTTTAAAATAGACATAATTCCATGATAGAATTTCTTAGGTTGTAACGATAAGGGATTTTGAGATGAGAGAGGGAATGATTTCTGTGTAAAACCAGGGAGAGTGAAATCTCTACTGCTTTGTTTATAGAGCTTACCTGCTTGGTATTGTTTTACACCATGGGGTTGATCTAAGACAAATGTTAGGTGGATGAAATTGCACAAAAGAGATCAATTACAAAGATGAGTCAGAAACAAGCTCTGTCTGAAATGTCCTAATTTTATTAAAAAGAGCAAAAAATTACAGATGTTGTAAGCTTGGAGAATGCTGTGACCCATGTGGATTTACCCAACTGGCAGTTTTCCTTCAATGCCAGAACTTGGAATTAAAGGTATTGAACAGATTCAAGAGGAAAAAAATGTCTTGCCCTCAGCTGAGAGAAGATGCTCTGAAAGAGGTACTGAGTGTAATTTACTGGGACATGCCAGAAGTTTGTGTTTAAATAAGATGCAGTTCTGAGTCTCTTATGGTTTTCAGGTAAATCAAGAATTCTTTAAATAAATCCTTTACATATTATGGGTGCCCTTCATTAATCATTAGTCCAGTGCCTGTGAAAGCTTTTCTAACAGGGGCCTGCTCAGTTCTTGGGGTAAGAAACCCAAAGTTTTGTCTACCAGCACTTGTCCTCTTCAAAGACATGAAAGGGGTTGAAACATGGGACCAACAAGTGGTACAAGAAAAGTATTACAGAGATGTCCAAAACCCAGTGGGTGGTTTCATTACTGGACCAGAGCAGGAAACCATTAGGAGCCACAAAAAAAAAAAAAAATGGCCTGGTATGAGAAATAAGAACCATGGAATCACAGAATATTCTGAGTTGGAAGGGACCCAGAAGGATCATCCAGTCCAACTCTTTAAGTGGGTGGCCCCGCAGGGATCAAACCCCCAACCTTGGCGTTATGAGCACCATGCTCCAGCCACCTGAGGTAAGAGGTCAGGCTTGTTACTGTCTCAGCGCCTCACAAAAGAGCATAAGGTGTTGATTATGTGTTCCTGCAGCCCCTTGTATGCTCAGCTTGCAGTAACTCCAGACTGCTCAGTAGTCATGTTGCACCCTTAGCCTGCAGTGGGTTCTGTAGGCTCTGCCCTGTCAGCATTTGTGTGTACAGCGTGTCCCCTTGCCTTCAGTTGTTCTGGCCACGTATCCATTTTGATGGGGGGGTCACACGTAGGTTTGGTCTGGCCAGATTTTGATTTTAAGCACTCCTTCAAAAGCCCCAGAACACATAAAACCAGCAGCAATGCATTTTCAGTTCTGCCACTCTGGACCCACAGGCAGCAAACATGCACTGGCTGGAAGCTATGGTGAAAGTCTTGTTAAGAAATAAGTCTTCTGCACTGACTGCCTCTTATTTTGTATGTTGTAATCAAAATCCCCCCTGCAGCTCTTTTTAGGCTGTTTAAAGAGCTTGATGGCTGTGCTTAGAGGAAAGCTTGGCACTCCTCTACTCAGTAATGTTCTGAGGTCAGACCAGGTGTCAGAGCTGCTCTGCTGTATGGCAAACTGGCAATGTGGCTTCTGTCGATTTATTTACTTATAAGTGAATATTGAAATGAGGAAGAAACAGCTATTCTGAAGGAGACATTTGCTGTTTCTTTTGATGAGGTGATAGAAACCAGATGGACAAGCTTTAAAGAGGCTCTCAGTAAAGTAGACCCTTCCAGCTGATTATGACACACACTAAAATAAATGAGAGTTATTTCAGTGTCTGTTCTTTCCAGGAATCTCTAAGGTGCCTGAAATAGTGACGAAATGAGTAAGAAAAGTTAATAAAATGACAATCTTCTTGCTTGAGTCAATATGCTTAAGGAATTTTGGGTTTCATCAGTCTTTTCAAGAGAGTGATAGAAAAAAGAAGGAAGGATGATACTGAAAATGTTGCATAGTTTAATCTGGAATTATTTTTCTTTTTGTCAGCTATAGAATGTCTGAGCAATCTAGCAATTATTTGTATAATACCTTGGATCAAATTCTAAACTGGATGCAGAGAAGGGATGCTTTTGAAGACAGGATATGAATTGCTGTACTTGAGAGTTGGAGAAATGGATTAGCATCTTATCTAGGATTGTATAAATGGCTGTGATCACATGAATAAGAGCAGCTTAGAACATCTTTGCACATAAATGATGGGAGATTTCCTCTAGGACTTAGTGCTGGTGATGTTACCACATGAGGAAGATGGTGAAAGTCTCACATAAGCCTTTTTACACCTCCAGCCTATACAGCAATCATAAGTTTCTGTGGCTCTTGATTCCATAAAGCAAACACTGTTCCTGGGCGTGAATTTTGTGCAGTGACTACCTGTAGCTGTTGCAGCATGAGACTTGTCATAACCTGCAGGCCTACCTGAGACAAAGCTGTTGGACAGGGAGGCCACTCAGTTCTCCTGTGTGGGTTTGCCTACCTCTGCATCACCTTGCAGCTCTAGAGGTGAGGTGATGTTGACACACACACACCCAAGCTAGAGGTCCACAATGTATGGATGCAAGTCTTTCTTTAATGAATCTTCACATTAAAAATATTTTTTTTTAAAAAATTGCTCTTTCCTAGGTGTTTGAAGGATATGTCTTCTGTCTCCTTGGCATTGTCTTTAAGACATGAGAAAGTCTTAATGAGACATGGCATTTTTATAAGCCTTGGTGTTGGGAGGTGCTGAACTGCTGGATGTGCAGGCATACTTCAGCTTCCAGCTAAAGCAGTGCATCCTTCTTGGAGCAAGGAGATAATGGCTGCTGGGATTGGGGTATGAAAGCCTCCTTAGCCATGCCATAAACCTCCTGCTTGCTCTGCAAAAAACAAGAGTATCATTCAAGTGCCCAGAAAATAAGTAAAAGCTATGTTAGGTAAAATTAATATTTCAGCCCTGCCAGGAATTTAAATCTATCCCACCTAAGCAGCTAATGCTGGGTCTCATTTTGTGTAGCTGAAATCAGTAAGACCTTGTTTATGATTTTGGTGCAGAAGCTGTTTTTTCTCTAAGTTTTCATCTCTGTGTGCCAAATTGCCATTTGGTAAGGATGCCTTAAATACAAACTAGTGAAGCTTCAAAAGTAGGACTTTATAATGGAAATTCTAATGCAGTCTTAATTACAGTTCCCTGATTCTGCAAAGGGTGCTGGGAAAATGTACTTGTCTAATTTGATTAGGTTCAGTTATCCTGTGTTTGGAAGATGACAGCCCTGGCATCCCAGAGTGACTGGGCAGCAGGCAGGGCCCAGGCATTGTCTATGGCTGCCATGGTAACACTGTAGCTGGGCTTCAAAATTTGAACCACTGTAAAAAGAGAAGTCCTCCCCACCTTCGACCTGAACCAGTATCTTTTAAAATCAGCCTGAAAGTCATTATCAGCTTACAAAACCAGGGCAGTTTTCCAACATGGGCACGGCTTGCCCAACAGCTATGGTGCCAGAGGACTCTCACTGAGAGACCACACTTGCTGTAGTGTCATGGTCAGCACTTATAGCCATCCATTTGCTTAAAACACCCTAAAAATAAAAAAACACTCTGCTATTTCTTTTTACTGTTCTACTGTCACCTATTTCTTTACCTTGCCCCAGCTTTAAAATTGGTTCTTCTGTCAAGCCTTTGGGTAAACCCTTGAATGTTGTCCTCTACTACTGCTCCCCAGGTTTAGCAGCTCTGCTCCTGGTTTTACATTCTGTAAGTCACAGGATTCCAAAACATTTAACACCCAGAAGTATCCAGGAGAGAGAAAAATGAGCCACAGGAAAATGAGGCTTCCTGTTATTTAAAAGACAAGGTATCTGCAGCTTTTTCAGGCCCAGATTTGGAAAGGCACCTGTGCATATGCTTCATTTCAGGAGCACCTTTGTTGCTTTCACTTGCAGGCCTGCAGTTACACTCATGATTAAGTATTTTCCTGAATTAGTGATGCTTTGGCCTCTCATCTGAAGGACACTTCAGAAGATCCCTGTGTCTGGAAGCATTCTCCTAGGCATGTATGCTCTGGTGTTTGGATCCATGTTTGTTTGCATCTCAGTGGTGTAGTGGGCTGTGCTGCAGTGTGAAAATCAGGAACAGGATGCTGCATTGCCAGGCATTCATGAAGCTCTCTGGAATTAAAAGTCCTGAGTTTAGTGTGACCATTAAATTAATGATGTTAATAATTTTTTTCCTGAAAAAAAATTTAAATTTTCTCTGTTGACAGAGAAAAAAAGAAGATTGTGCTTTGTGGTGTTTAATTCATTGGGCTCTTTGGCAAGCTAGATGATAAATCACTTAAATTAGGAGTTGTGGGAGCCAATTACTGCCAGATATTCCTGTGTTCTGTGCCTCCAGCAGCACGGCAGTGATACTGGTACAGGCAGGGAGTTCTGCAGACATTTACTAATAGAAGTAAATAGCAGTAGACAATCCAAGTGGAAAGAACAGGAAAAAAAATACCCTTCATGCTATTTCCATCTCCTCTAGTTGCAAGTACCAAGACCAGACTAGGTTATAGCTGTGACTTGTTTGTGATTCATCCATCATCCAAGGATGTTGAAGACAATTTATCTGCTTAGATACTGGTGACTGGAGACCTCAGCTGGCTGGGACTATGAGTGTCAAGTGCATCTTTTTTGTTGTATAGGACATTTTTCTATTAATCATTCTGAGGTTTTGCATGTTTGCCCCAGATTTTCAAAACCTGGCAGTCCTGGACATATATCTTTATTCTCTGCATTTGTGTGAGCATGTATGTTGAGTGCATCTCATCCAAGAAGCATTGTATGTTCTGCAGTTTGAAAGGCAAGGTTTAAAAGAAAAATGAAGTGAAAAAGAAGAAGAGTGTTTTTACAAAGGCCAGCACCTGGATTATTGTTTTTAAGTTGTTCTGCTTAGTTGTGCCCTCCAACATTACAATGCCACAAGTGGGGCGGTTTTGGTAGCTGTGATGGAAGTCACTTTGAATTATCCCATAAACTTTAATCATGTCCTTAACTCTTTTCTTCTATAGTCTTCAGTAGAAAAAGAAAGGTGTGCATGGGGGTTACTCGTGGGAGTGAAAAAAAAAGTGAGGGACTGAACCTTTGAATTAAATCTAACAGTGCAATTTTAACATTTCAAGAAGAACTTTTTAAACACGACATGAGAGCTGGGCTGCTCTATAAACAAATATACTCTGCAGAGTGTAAAGATAAATCAGCTTCCCTAGTCAGTTTTGCATTTCTGTGAACCAGAGAGTACAGAGAATAGAGGAAGCCAGAAGGCTGCTGTTTGTTGTGAAATGTATGACATCCACTAAGTGGCTAATTTGCAAAAAGGAGTTGCTTTTGGAAATTGCTAGTCATGAATGTCCTGCCACCAATGTCCTCCCTCCTCCTATTCATGCAGTGGGTGGTAATCTGAAGACTGACTAGTGCTGGCTTGCCTTTAGCCAACCACCTGCTCCTGTCCTGATATCCAGCTGGGACCCTGGCACTGCTGGAGCTGTGGGGTGAGCCAGAGCTTTATCTAGTGTGAATGTGCTTGGGTTTACTTCATTGCACTGCTGGTGGGTCTGCTCCTATATGGGCTTCTGAATTAGATTCAAATACACCAGCAAGGAAATGGTGAAGCCACTCACTGGCTTTCTGCACTTATTATCATTTTGCTTTAGCAGCTGCCTTTGTACTTTAGGTAACACCATCTTCCAAGGTGACGTTAGCTGTGCTGTCACAGCACTAAATCTGAGTGCTAGACATAACTGATTCAAGAGTGCAAAACTGAACACGTATTTTTATTGTGAAAAACAATTGCTGCTAAATGACCATCTCACAAGGAAAATGTAATTGTGAAGATTCTCTTCCAGCTCCTGTTCTAATTGAATGAACAGTATTCTTCTGTACTACCTTGCAGACACAAGCTGTTATTGAATTACTGCATTAACTTGGGGTTGCTGTTTTACCTTTGCCCCACTCAGCAAAAGAGCTTTCAGACTTTTGAACTAGAAAGTCTCGATTATATATTGAGTATCTCAACAAGACCAGGAGGAGTGGTTTTAGACTAAAAGAAGGTAGATCTCGGCTGGATAAAAGGAAGGAGTTTTTTTATGGTGAGGATGGCGAGACAGGAGTGGAACAGTTTGCCCCAAGAAATGGTGGATGCCCCTTCCTTATAAACATTCAAGTTCAGGTTGGGTGGGGCTCTGAGCAACCTGATTTAGTTGAAATCTCACTGCTTATTGCAGGGGATTGGACTAGATGACCTATCTGACCCAAATTATTCTATGATTATCTTTGTCCTTCTAACTAGAATGGTGTTCATGAAAGAATTTGAGATTGATGGTATTTTAACTATATTCATTCTACCTTGTCTTGTTGATATAGTACCTGTCAACCAAGAGTGAACGGGGCTGGGAAGAAGCCTTCTTTGTAACAAGGATTCATTAGTTCTTGCATAGAAAGAGGCTCATGAATTCTATTCACATGGTAGTGTCATCAGCAGGTTCTTCCACGTGCTTCTAAGAGCTCGTTTGGGCTGAAAAGGTCAAGCAACAGCTCCTTGAACAGACAAACTTTTCAGGCTGGTTTTTTTCATTATGTAGTGGTTGGCTTTTGACATTTTTAGTGGCTGTGGCATCTACCACAAATAGAAGAAAAAATACGGAATAGCTGGAGAGATAAATTGCTTGGCTGAGCAAGTTCACGGGGCTCAGGGCCTGGAGAGCACGTTTGTCAAGCCTTTCATGCCAGACTCCCCCTGCTACATGATGACACTTTCCCTCCTCAGGATTCTCTCTGCCATAGGCACTGATGCCATGCAGGTCAGAAAGAAGCTGTGTGACCAGGTGCAGCCTTGTCATCCAGCCTGGAGCAGGGAATGTCAGTCTGCTGCGCTGTCACCTGCATAAGTCAAATCAATCAGGCCACAGCTATTGTCCATTTTATTTCCAATGGACTTTGTTCTTCTCTCTGGAAACCATTACCAACCTTGCCAGCAATCCCAACTGGTAAGGCCAACACCTCAAAATTAGAGGAAACAGAGCACAGGACTTGCACTCTGACATGGCCTGGCTCACTGCCCTGTAATGAGAGCTCTCCGCTAAAATCTAAAGAGGGAATCAAGCTACATCATGAAGAGATCTCTTCAAACAAATGTAAGTCCAAACGCTTCCTTTTGAGTTTTTGTGGAAGATGGTGTGTTTTCCACAGAAGAGGGTGTGCCCACAGAGCTTTCTTCTCACATTGGCTGAGAGCCATTTCAGGTCAAACAGGCTCAGAGTGATGGAGATGCTATGCTGAAAGAAAGGAGAACATTGACAAAACTTCCATTTTAATCAGGGTTCTCCACTGCAAAAAGTGGTTAAAAAATCTCTCTTTAAGAATTGACTGCAAAGCTAAGTTTCCATGTTTTTTATAACTCTGAACCAGCCCTAGCTTTCTGTATCACTTCTGGCTACCTCTGATAGAGAATCATAGAAGGAGGGGAAAGATATTAGTCCTACTACATGATCTTAGTTCTTTCTAGTATGTTTGGATGAATTATTTCCCTATCCAATAGAACTTACTTTGCACTAGAAATTTCTAACAAATTTCCAGTTGCTAAAAGGCTGCAGGAGGATTTCAGCAGGATTTGAAATAATTCACTTGTTCCTTTGACTATTGTGTTGGTCACACATTTTCAGAGGTGAATCTTTTAATACAATCTTGACATTTTAACTTTGAGCAATTTTTTGCCAGCCTCTGTGCAGGCTTCTCTCATGGGGATTGCTGCTGGATATTTATCTTGAGTGCTTAGGGCTTGTCCTGATAAACTTCCCAAGAGTTATTCCTTTCCCTCTGAGATGTAGCATGCCAAGAGAACTAATGGCACTCACTTACTCCATGGTGATCTTGGTCAAAGAAGAAAGAGACCAAATTACCATTTTCTCAAAGAAAGGCCAAATACTAAAAACTAACAGACAATGGAATAAAGTAGATAAGATAAAATTGAAGCAGAAAATATGTTATCCGAAATATTGCAGTACTGGAAGGAGATTTTAGAATGTATTATGATTATGTTGAGCATGTCTTTTAGGGATAAACATGTATAAGGCAGATATGATTCTTCCCATCTAGCCACTACATTTAGAAAGATTTTGTCAATATGTTTGCAGTGCATGGAAAGTAACAGCCAAGACTGTTTAACCAGAATAGTGGAAATACCTCACTTTGCTCTTCAGTGGAATTAATGCCCAGGGGGACATGGCACCGTTTCTGTCAGTGAGAACACTTCTCAAATCGGAAAAAAAAAATCAATTATAGAATTAATCCAAAATACTTTCCTGTATTTTTCTTGGGGGAAACCATAAAGAGTGGGCAAAGAAAACCATCTCCATCTGGGAGAGAGTAATGTTTTTCACAGCAAAGGATGTACCTCTCTGATTTTCATGGAAACCACTGTCAGATTCCAGGCAGAGAGGAAGATCTCTCTGCTACTTATTCAGAGGGCACAAATTAATCTGCATGTTGCAATAAGGCACAGAAACCCCAAACTTTTGTACAGATAGCAAGGGCATCTGCTTCTTTTCAGAGAGTGGGAGGTTTGTTTTCTTCACATAGTGCTGTGTGGTGTGTTGACCATCTCCACCCCCGGAGCTGATAGAGTTTCATTCACCTCATCATGGCATGTGTATTGTTTCTTTCCCCTGTTGCACTCCATCTGTGAACTCTGCAATCCTGCAATGTCTGGCAGTGTCAGTGATACTGTCATTTTCACTTAAATCCAAAATAATAATGTGTTTGTCTGTTTGTGAAGCCTTTGTGGCACCCTCACCTTGAGCTGCACTCCACACACGAATGCGACACTCCTAGCTACCAGGGATAAACAGATGTTAGGTCACTGCTCATCTCTCTCATTAAGGCAATTAGTGACCTGTAGAAGATGATCAATCAGGGATTTTATCCATCTTGACGCCAGTGTCTGGTTGCCTGTACTGTAGGATTCTGTTTACAGTCCAGTTCCTAATTTCTCCCATTCCTGCTCATCATTATTATTATCCAAAGTGCCTTTTTGCTTCTGTTAGCAAAACCAGAATCCCCCATGCCTCAGTTTTAGCAGCTAATGTCCACAATAGGGGCAACTGATCCAGCACAGGAGTTAAATATAACTGTGTCTAGTGTAAGGAGAAGATTTAATGGGAAATGGTTGGCATTCTTTCTTCCTAAAGGCACGGAGAGGGAGGGGGAAGAGAGAGGAGAGAGAGAGAGAGAGACGTACACACACAGACACACACACGCATCCCATAGTGAGGGCAGAGGAAGAGAGCAGGCAAGGCAGAGAGGGAGAGAGGGGAGAGACAGAGCCCCAAAGCAGCCCTGCTCCTCTCAGCTGGGCTCTGCCAGGGCAGAGCCAGCATGTTGGTCCTCAGCCCGCTTGTCCGGGGATCTTACCTGCTGCTTTTCTTCTGCTTTGCTTTGTCTCAGACTGCGTACGCTGACAATGTCTTCTCACTTTCAGCAGGTAAATTGCTTTAAGTCATTACTTTTCCTTGCTTGGAGCACTCTGCACTCTGATTCTTGCACTTTCTGGTGATTGGGAACACAGGAGGAAAAAAACTCTTCAAATTGCAGATCTTGGCTGAGGGATTTTGCATTGCAGACCTGCTCTGCCACACGCCAGGACCTTTTGTTGCTTGGTTGGTTTTGCTTTTTGCTTTATAATTTCTGGTTTTAAACCCCTCCCTTCCCTTGCCCGTGAGAAATAATGGGCAAGATCCTCAGCTGTTCAAAAATGCTTTTGATCCATTGGCCTCTGTGGTGCTGTGCTGATGCATGGATCTGGCCCAATTAGTTTATTACTTGCGTGTCCGTGTGTTTCTTTCTATTTTGGATGAGTTTAGGTAGAATACAGCAAGGGAAAGAAAATTAATCTCAATGTATATCTGCTTCTATAAATAAAGTCCTGACCTCAATGAGTGCTGCTGGAGCCCGACTGGATGTTAGCAGAATAAACATCATCTGGCTCTGGCTCTGACACTAACAAATACTCGGATGACTTACATAGCAAACAAGAGTCCACTGCATGGAAAATCCCTGCTAGGCAAAGACAAAACAAATTAGTTATCAGCTGAGCCAGGGCTCTGGAAATCCCTCTAAACAGAATTTACAGTTTCAGCAGCAAGGCTTTCCTTCAGTCATGTTCTGCCCAAGAGCTCTGACTCCATCTTCTTTGAGGAACTATCACCAATTTATGGCAAATTGTCTATTATTCTGTATCAATACAGATGCTTCCAACTGATGTCCTGTGTTCCTTCAGTGTCAGATTTGAGATGGTTCAACTGAGGTTGGCAGGTCAGGGCCTGCTATACCCAGAGATCCTCCCCATGGCTTTCACAGTGACCAAAGGTGTGCGTATTTTAAGTCTGTACATAAAATCAACCCTAGACATGGACTTAAAGGTACATGGCCTTTCTTGCTCTCAAATCCCTCTGCTCTACCCATGGAACCAGATGGTTTACATTCAAGCTTCCTAAGATGCTAAAAAGCCTTTAAATTTGCTACCATTTCTTTTCAATTGGGATGTGCTTTTTCCAATATGTTAAGATTAGTTAACAGTGAGGTACAGGAATTACAATTTATTTTCCCTGATATACTCCAAATTGCTTTGCAATAAAATCAGACCTCAAAATTTGTTTTGAAGAACTTTATGTTTCTTTGATGCTTGTAGATGCCACACAGGCAAACAAGGATGTGATGTTTCCATTGCCTTCTCCTGTGGCACACACTTGTGTGTCTACAGAAGACATTTGAGCTGCCCTGTTAAGAAATAACAGTTCAACAAATAACCTGTTCCTAAGAAGAAGGAGGACTTGTCATCTCTGCTGAAACCATAGTAGAAGAGGTAAATATGAAGGAAAAGCCAGAGCCTGCTCTTTGCAGTGGAGCATTTTCCACAGGGCAGTCCTGGGATCTTGTCTGCAAAGACCCCACTGGGCAGATCTTCATCCCTCAGTCTGCTCCATGGCAAAGTCCAATGCCCAGCTCTTCTGCTCAAGACACTGAAAATCACCTTTATATCCAGCAAGCTCTTAGTGAGGCTCCTGCCATGTATGTGTTGTTAATGTTTGCTTGATAATATCTGGAAAAAGTAGCAGTTGGCCAAAGATTCTGTCATAATCCCACAGTAGCAGGGCTGGATTAAGAGATGTACCTGTGTGTCATCATTACTTGATAGTGAGGGCTATTTGGTATTAAAAATTATATAATAAGGGATTCCTTTAGTGCTTTGGTCGCATCTGCATTTTAGGAAACTTCTAAGAGAAAAGTGGTAAGTTCTGAATTTTCTGGTAGAAATCTGATAAGGGGCACAGAAGATGAATTAATTCCATTTACACGGAAGGTGATTTAATTCCACTTACATTCTCAGTTCTTTTAGTGATTCCTCAAATGTTCTCTGACTGTCAGCTGAGTCAATTATTTGTATTTGGCACCAGGATGCAATTTCACATTTAAAGAATGAATTACAGCCATGGACTTTCCAATTCTGAAACTAATCCCATTTAGCAGACAGGATGTTCTTAAGCCATCACTCATCTTTCCTGTAGTTGGGAAACAACATTTGGGTATCTTCCGGGTATGTCTGAAAACTTCTGGCCTAAAAGTACATTTATTTGCCCTCACACATCTTTGCATAGCAACAGGTCACAAACAAAAAGGCTTACATGTCACAAAGCAGTAACTAGAAAGCAAAGGGGAAACTGCCTGTGGGATGGAAAAGGGTTTGTACAATGACTGGGGAAAGGAGAATAATCTGGATCTTTGTTTGCTGCCAACTCCACCTTAGAGTCCCATCAGCCTCAAGCAACATCAAGTGCATCCTGTTTCTAGTTTCTGTTTGCACTCTGTTTCTAGTGTTTCTAGAAGTATTTTGAGTGTCTTGTCATCTCTAAAGGGTCGAGTCTCATGGTGCTGAAGCATCATTTCTGGAGAAAATGTTCCAGGGAATAATATTATAACAGCATGTGGCTGTGGTTCCACATGGCAGTGCAGACCCCCAGGATGGGTAGCTCAGCCCCTGGAGACAGCAGGTTATTTTCAGAGTAACCTGTCATATCCCACCTTTACACCACTTGTGTTTGTGGTGTCATTTACATCTATTTTTCAGAGTTCTGCCCTACTGAGGTTCCTGAACTGCTGCACTCACATGATCAAGGCATGAGTTCTGTAGTAATTTTTAGTAAGGCTACATGAACCAGTCTGCATTTTGTAAGAACCAGCCAGAAGGAAGTCACCTTCCAAAGTCAGGTAGTAGAAAGACTCTCTTCTTCTCCTCCTCATTCCTATTCCTTTCCTTTACTGCTCAGCTAGGCCTGAGTTTTCACAGAGAGATGGGACAGTGCTTAAATTACCAGAAGGATCCAAACAAAAAGAACTGCGTCTCAGTGCTTCTTCTGGCCTTTTATGCATGCCACAAGTGCATCCCTTGATTCAATTGGCTCCTACAGTCAATACTGATTCATAGTCCCTTGAAAATATTATAGTGGATCAGTTTAAAAGAACTCAACAGGATGTCAGAGCATATTGGCAGTATTCCTCATGCTTTCTTTGCCTTTGTCCTATTATTTTCCTGAAGAAAAGGAATATTATATCTCACTGGGCATCAGATTCATCTTCATTGAGTCAGGAAGGTGCAATATTTGCAACCAGACTTCATGTGGCAGAGCTGCAGGGAAGAATTCCCTTTTCTTGTGGACTGACACTGTTGGAGCTGTGGTGATGGGCTGGGAAGAGGAGCCATGTGGGGTGACAGCCGTGGCTGGGCAGCACAGAGAGGGGACCTTGGGACCCACTGTGGTGCTGTGCTGTGGGGAGAGGGCATTGTGCATTTGGGAGAGAAACAGCAGGAGAGAAAGGACACAGAAACAAGGGCTGATTCCTGACATTTTGAGGGAGTTGGGATCAGGGCTGTCTTTCTATAAAAGGAGTATCTGACCCCATCATCAGGGTTTGGTTTTCTTTTCCCTGCAGGAACCCTAACTATTGTCATAATAGACAGCAAATATGTCAGGTGGATGTATTTTGTTTCTAAAGACAGTAATTGTAAATATTTATTTATGTAAAATCACAAGAGAATGACTTATCAGAGTATTTGCAAGAGAAAGGAAGTTGCAGAAGGAATTTAAAATAAGATGAAAAGTAAAAGCTTGAAGACTCTCAAAAGGCAGCAGCCAGAGCCTGGTGGGAAAATAGCCCAAATGGTGACTAGCAAGCAAAAATCTCAGACCAGGGAAGGAAGCCTGGCTCTGCTCAGTCAAGTCAGCATGGGCCCAGGAGGTGCTGAGCATGCTGGTATCATTGGTTAGTGGGTTTCTCCTGGAACAAACACAAGCAGGAAAGCTGTGGTTAGATTAAAATTCCTGATGGACATGATCCACTGGTAAAGGCTGTGTTAGAAGAAGGAAAGTAAAGGATCATGGGCCATGAGAGAGCAGTCACTGAGTTGTGAAGCTGAGTAGCCAAAGGTCTTGGGGCAGGATGTTTGAAAGCTTTCTGTCTTTTTGTCATTCATACCGGCCTGAAAGGGACACAAAATATTCTTTCAGTAGATTCTCCATTCAGCTTCAGAGGAGAAAATAACCTTGGGGTTGGCTGTTTTAACTTGATAGCCCAAATGGGTTGCTGGAAAAATAAGCCAAAAGAAGGAAGGCTTAGTGGTTATCCACCTAAGCTGCTGAAGAAGACAGTTCCTGGGCAGCATTTGGGGAAAGGCTTGGACTGGTAGCAAATTAACAGCCTAGTATAATGTGGTTACTGTTGTTTCAAGTAAATTCTTCTTTAAATAAGCAGAGTTTAAAAAGCCATCTGATCTGACTTTATCTGTATATTCTCCCCTGGTAGATATGACCTGTGAAAACCCCAAACTGGATGTTCTGCTCAGGTCAATGTAGGTGATACTCAGGAAAGAAATCACCTTAGGGCTCACCTGAGGCCTTCTCTGGTGGTGTGTGCTGCAGCACATGTGCTGAGTAAGGCGAGAGCAGAGCAGCCCCACTGGTGCACAGCCCACCCATCACTCCGTGCCTGCATCCACCTTCTCGTCAGCAAGGGCAAGGGGAACACTGATTTCATCCACAGTAGCCAAGGTCCCCCAGAGAGGCTCTGAAATTCACAGTAAACCAGTGAGTAGGAGCCCACTTGATCCTGTGGGTATGGCACCAGGAAAGGACATCAGAGGCAAATCAGGAGGTTGGGCATTTGCCTTGCAGCAGTAAATAAAAATCAGAAGAGGACATAGCCTCTAGTGAGGAAGCTGGAACCTGTTTGCAGCAAAGCTCCTTAAGTACAGCCCTGGTCTTGCATGCAGGAGAAGAAAGAGGCTTCTGATGTGTTCATGGCATTACTGGTTGACAAGGTGATTGTCTTGTCAAAAAAGGTTCAGTGATAATACAGATGAGGGGAAAGGGTTCAGTGAAGGGCTGTTAAAGCTGAATATCACAACATTCACTTGCTGGGTTGTGAAGAAGTCCTCCAGCTGCCAGGGACAGAGGTCAGTGCAGGGGCTGAGGCAGCGCTTGCTGGGCTTTTCAGCAAAGGAAGCAGTAACTGATCTGGAGGTTTTTCTGTAACCTATGAATGCTTTGGACAGGCAGCATTTCCCAAATGGGAACCTCAGCGGAAAGTGATCTGCAGCTGACGTGGAGATCCAACTGGTCCAAGCTTGTCCATGCTGTACCATTGCCATGAATGAGGATAACATTGTCTGTAGTCCATGGGTATTGGACCTGCTGGTCAATACTAGATTTTTGTTATGAGCAAACTGAAAGGTGGAGGCTTAAATTCCAGCACAGCAAAAAAATCAAGTGTTTTCACTGAAAGGATAGAAGCTCCACCAACAAGCAGTCCAAAGTGCTGCAAAATCAGCTTAGTCCTTGCATAGTTGTAGACAGAGGGTACTTGTGGGTCTCTGCCTTTAGTACAGACAGTTCATTTGTGGGTGTGTCAATATTACCAAACCCCTGCACAGGAGGGGAACAGTCTGTGACTTCACATCTTAGCCTCCCTGCATTTGACAATCCATTTCCTTTCAGACACTGAGGCTTCCCGTGGGTGAGCTATTGCCACAGGAGCACCAGCGTTGTGACTGCAGCAAAAGAAACTGCTAATCTCAGTTAAAACCATGGAAAAGTATGAGCTGTGTTTAGACAGGAGGTGATTTGTTGTCACAGTAGACCCTGTATCCCTGCAGTCTTCAACTGCTGGTGATGTGTGGGTGCAGAATCAGCCAGGCTGGGAGATCTGTCTTGTGCTGCAGCTTAGAAGGTAGAAAAGAACAGGGCAAGACATTCAAATCTAGGGGGAATTGTTTGAGGAAGATCAGAAATAAACAAGAGAGGAAAAACTCTACAGGAGTTAAGAGACCCCAGCCTAGGTGTTCTATTTCTTCCCTTCTCCTCTGCAAGGGATCACCCCTTTAATGGAAAGGAAATTGTGGGGACTCTTTCTGTAGACACCCAGCTGTGATGACAAAAGAGCATTTGGGAAGACAAGATGGGTGTAGGAAAACCACAGAGGAGAACTGATATGTTGTGGGGAAAACAGATTAACCATTTTCTCAGGCACCAGCAAGAGGGTATGGATAAATGTAGGCTTCTGGGGAATGCACACAAGTAAAGGCAGTGCTGCAATTTCAGTTTTCTTCTACCCAGGGAAAAGATAACAGAGTATTTTTATCAGTGTCTTGAAACGACAAAGTTAACAATTTTTTACAATACAAAATCAATATGTAATTGGGTTTTTTGGTCAAAGGCAGAAGAATAAAGTCGGCTGGCAGCAAGGGGGTCATGAGGAGTTAATCTGGTTGATGGCAACAAACTTTCAAAGAAGAGTTGAGAGGCTTTTCTCTGAAGTCTTTTTGAGCATACAGCAACACCCACAGTCCCATAGGGGTTGTCTGGGACTGTCTGAGCATATGGTGGAGCAACATCAAAGTCAAGTACATGCTTGATCTATGCCAACACTGGCAGATTATGATCTTGCAGTTGCAGAAGGGTGGAGCTGGTGTCTCTCAGCTTTGTTGCTACTGATCTCACACAAAGTGGGAGAGGACTGTGTGGCAGTGAATGACATGCAGCAGTCTTTGAGGGCTGATGCAGCAGCCCTCCTGCTTTAATCCTTAGGGCTTCAGGCTCTTCTACAGATTATGGTAAATTCTTAGGCTTTAATGCTCAGAGTAGTTATACTGCTGCTCTAGTGTGATGAGCAGTTGAGATTTATGATCTGGTTCATAAAATTATTGAGACGAGATATTATAATTTACCAGATTGGAAGTCTGTTTCTGGCACTGTAATTGAGTTATCCCTGGACTTGGGGGACTTGCTTAACTCCTCTGTGCCTCCATTTCTCATGCACTGATGGGGAGTGCATAGAATTGTCAATACTGTTTAGCAGTGTCTAAAGCTCCAGAGCTCTGCAAGTGAAAGGCTACAAAAGGAAAATTGCACAGAATAGTCCTGTCATGGTTATTGGGATTTATAAGACACAGGTCTATTTTATAAACCCATTTTATAACCCACTGAAGTGTTACACCCACCAGATTTTACTGGGATTTTTCATTGTTTTGTGAACAGAATGCAGAGCCAATACATGCAAATCCTCCTCCCTCTCTCTCCGTGTACTGATCTCAGAATTTTCCTTCCTCAATCAGTCTGAGAGAACAGTATATAACCTTCTGACACACGTGTTGTCCTCATACACACACATACACACAGATGAAATGTCCAAAATGTTTACACATAGGGAGTAAAAGGCCTTTCCTCTGCTTGAAAATCCCACAGGCTCCTTTGCTCTCCCACATCTTGCCGTGTCTGCAGTGTTTTCTGGGGCTGACCTCAGAGATGCAGCCACCCCTCACTCCCCAGGCAGGCTGCCAGAGCTGCTGAGGGACGTGGGCTGAATGTGAGGTGGAGATGGAGGACAGAGTGTCCTTGCTCCCATGGCCAGGTGAACATCCAGACCCACCATCCAGGCAGCGGGCCAGGGATCATGCTATTGTCAAGCTTTGGGAACACTGACTGGTTTTTAAATGCATTTATTTACTTATTTATTTATTTATGACAGCGTCTGAGTGTACACCAGCTGGTAAAGTACCTCCACCACAGCCTGTGGTTCTTCAGAGATTAAAAATGTAGCACTTCCAAATTTTTAAGAGATTTTCTTGACTGTTCTGGGTTAACCTTTAGAACTTAGTGGTCTTTTTCAGCCTAAAGAATGCTATGATTCTTTTAACAGAAACTTACAAGGTTTCATCTAAGTCATTTCAGTCATTTTCTAAAATTAATTGAAATTATTTCTGATCTCCTTTGTTCTGTTTCTTAAAGAGTCTGAAGCCCATCTTAAGGAAAAGAAAACAGTAGCAGGGCACAGCTGCAGCTCTGTGTCTCATCTTGTAACTCCCATAGGAATTTCATGGGTCACCACCTCCTCCACACAGACACCATTACCAAAGCTTGATATATTTCTTTGGCATATTTAATCAGGTTCATAGGAAAAGATATATTTAGGCCATCAACTATTAGGTCCAAAAATGTACTGAGACAATTTGCTAACCTGACTGTTCAACCCAGCCCCAAACACAAGCTCTATTCTCATCCCTGCTTATATGTCCTTAAAACACACTTTGGGTCAAAATGTTTCATAAAACACACTTCAAAGCAGCATATATTGGTAATGCTGGCACTTTGGCATTTTGGAGGAGAGCTTAATACCTGCATGTGAATAAAGGCACCTTTAAAAAGCTCTTAAACTTCCCTAACTAAAGAGGAGAACGTGCCCTGCTGTAGATGTACAGACTGGAGCTGGGTGGCTGCAGCCTGTGGCGCTCTGCTGTCCTTGCAAGGAGGCTGAGAGGAGCCTGCATGAATGACAACAAAGCAGATGAAAGGCTCAGGTTCAGCTGGACAAGCCCACATTCATTAACTGGCTGGCCTGCCCACCTCGTTTGTTATTAATTCTGAGTGCCATCCGAGTGGGAGAAGCATCTGTGAGGGGTGTCAGCCGTCACAGGGCTCCATCCAGCAGGGCCCTGCCTGTCACAAGCTGGGCAAGCCACCAGCTCTGCTGGCAGGGTGAGAACACTTTGGATAATAGCTCGGCTTCCCGTCAGGGCTTGCTGGATCAATGTGGTCATAAATAGGAAGGGAAACACATGTCAAGTATCCATTTCCTTTCTTGTCCTTTCCTCCTGGCATTCAGCCTACAGCTTGGTGGTTTCAGGATGGAAGTCACTTTTATGGTTTATTTAGGATTTTTTTCAATTAAGTCCTGCAAATCTGACTTGAATCCAGGGCAGAATATCTCTGGTATTTCTGTTAAAGCTGTGGGGTTGAAGATTCCTGTAGGATCTGCCCTAGGAGGCCTCATAGACCTCATATGAGCCCCACTCCAGGGGACCCAGCCTGGGTGAAGACTTTTCTCTGGCTCTGCATGGTACTGTCTTGAATAAGAGTTCCCAAATTCCAGCTGTGGTCACAAGAAATCTGCAGGAGCAAAAGGAAACATCACACTTTAACTAAAGTATGTTGTTTTCTGAAGCCACCATTGGCAGTATACCCACAGATTTATAAAGGCACTTTCTTGAACAGGATTCATTTATAGCCTTGTCCATAAAAATAACCTGAGCATGAAAATACGTTCTGTTTCAAAGGTGACTGTTTTAATTTTTTTTGTTCTTTGAAAACAGCTGCCTCTTAGACAAGTCCTAAAAGTATTTTTTCACTTTGTCTTTTTTTTTCTTATTGCATATGTTCTGTGGCATTGAAGTTGTTGAAAGAGCAGCTTCTGTATGAGATATGTAAACGCATGCTCTGTGTAGGCAGGGTCTTCATATTTCACAGAAAACTGTGACAGCCTATTCTTGGGCTGAGATTTTTTCCACTGATGGGGACTGGAGTATTCTGAAGCTGTGTTTAGCAAACAAAGCTAACCTGGAGCCTAAAAATATGCACTGCATTTGCAGAGAGCCTGTAAGCCTGCCAAGGTAACCCTTTTGTGATATAAATCAAGGCAATACTGTAACTGGTTGTACATCTTGGACCTATCACAGTTACTGACAAAATCCATACCAAAGAAATGTGGAGCTTACTGGAAGACCAGATTATAGCAGTCCCTTTGTGAATCATTCATTTTTCTGCTCCTTCTGCTGTCGTATCACCTGTCATACCTGAGTGGGGAAGGTTCTTGGGTCTAGAATTAGTCTTTTCTTAAATATTTGCTTGACAAATGCACCTCCCAGAGCATAGCCAGGGTTACTGATGGAGCCCCTGAAATATTAACTACCCAAGTCATTATATAATTGATACCTGTCCTACGTAGCAATCTCTTTACTATTAATGGATGTAATTACTTGGTGTATAATAAGAGTGTCTGTTAGAATGTAGTATCTATCTATAGTAATAGCATCTATTAGTAATATAGATTATTAGTAATAGCATCTATTAGTAATAGTACCTGATAATATCTATAGCAATAGTATCTATTACTGTTGCTGGTAGTTGGATTTTTCTTGTCTCCACACTGAGATCAGTACATGTTGCCACTGTTCATACCAGCAAACCTAACTTGTGTTACTGTAGCATAAGATGATTAGGACTGAAATTGGGGGCTATTTTTTTACAGTCTCAGTTAGGTACAGTGTTTTTCATGATAAAGCTGTTTCACACATTTCCGGGCTTTTCTTCTAATAGTAGAATCCAAATTTTTTATAACCCAGGACTGGAATTTACTCATGAGGACGTGATAAGTATTAGAACCATAGCTGTACATTTATATTTGATCTTATATTTGCAAAGTATTTAAAGAACAACAGGGGTTTTTAAGTAACTGCAGTAATGTTAACCTTTTTCAGAAAGAGAGTTGCTGGTAGATCTCTCAACAACTAAGTCATATCAGACTAGTTTTGATATTCTTATTCTTGTTAAATGATAATAATCTTACTGAAATTTGATCTAAACAGTGAAATGAGATGATACTAAGAAAGATTATATTGGAATGTTGGCTAAAATAAAGAAAAAACCCACACTTTATATCCTGTTAAATTACAAGCTGTCCATTACCTTAATACTGCACTATTTTGTCCCAGTGCAATATCTTCAAATACAATCCTGAAACTCAGACAACCACAGAAGTTGCGAGTTAAAAATTGAAAAACTTGTTTACAGCTGCATATGAGTGGCTGAATTCATGTTAAGCCAATATAAAACTTAATCTTTATGTCTTTGTATTTTATTACTTGTAAGTGCTGGAGACAGGTGACTCATACCTCTGTCACTTTCTGAAGGACATTGGCATTTTCAGTACATATTTAAAGCTTTAAATTAAACAATATACTTATTTTTAAATAAATCATCTGCCCTTCTCTTAAATTGAAGTTTTTGACTGAGTTTCAAACTTGTGAGGGAAAGTTGAGAAAGAGTCTTCACTATGG